>PVJA010018521.1:0-39765 GCA_004027025.1 Myocastor coypus | reverse complement strand
CTCTCTCTCTCTCTCTCTCTCTCTCTCTCTCTCTCTCTCTCTCCCTTGTTCTCCTCTAATATATGTAAAATAAAGTCCTGGTCAGAGGAAAACAGTCAAACAAGAGCTGGTTAAAGAATAATGTTTCCTTCCACTTAGGGTTATCATGGGCTATGAAAATTATAAAATGTATCAACCCCATGAGCTTTTGTCCAAGAATTCATATGCAGAGCTTTTAGGAGTCTTTTCTCCTCTGCCAATATCCCAATATTTCTATAAATTATTTCCCATGATGCTGGAAATTCTAGCATAACCTATTGATTTTTAACTGCTTTGTCAAAGTACTAATTCTTACATAGGAGTTCCTGAGCTTCAGTATGTGCTGATGTTTCTGTTCCTCTGTATAAGCACAGATAACCAAAGCATGCCATCCTACCCATTAGTTAGAGCTATTTCATGAATGCCATGCATGTGCAGTTCAGCCAGCTAAATATATACAACCATGAGAACTTATAGTCTCAGTAGAAAAAGAAATCATAAACAGCTAACAAGTTAAAGAAAAACTTAGATAAAACATATTAGCTCAAAAAGGAAAAAAAAAAAAAAAAACCACGTATGAACAGACTAAGGTCAAAGCAGACTTGAAGAAAAGAAAAGAACCAGAAAAAAGTGAGAATTAAAATGAGGGACATTTGTCCAGCCAACTTGGGAGTGCATCCATGGAGAAAACTGAGCTGCTGCAGATGCATGTGTGGAAAACACAGCAGATAGGCAAAAGCAGCGTCGACTCCATCAAAAACTGAGCAAGCTCAGGGTGGAGTCCCAAGCAACGGCTTTCACGACTTAGAGTAGATACCTTGTAGAGCCAATGGGAGATGGACTCTGAATCTTAGGCTCAGACATTTAAATTTCTAATAAACAGACAGTGAACTCATGCGAAGAGGGGCATGAATGACGTAGGACCCACACAGAATGTGTCTAGCTTCAGCAACATTGAGAAACTAGAAGTAGCAGTTTCACAAATACACAGTACTAGGGTGACATTCGAGCATTTTTGAGATACTATGGCTTGATTTTACAAAAAGAAAGAAGTTGCAAGAAGTCACGTTCAAGTCATCTAAGAAAAATCAACCAGCAATTTGGAAGTTAGATAAAAGAGTCACTGGATAGAAATGTTAGAAACTTTTTTTTTCTTAATTATCATTGGCTGGGTGACTTAGAGAATGACACTGACCTTAGGATATGAATAATGCTTTACAAGCAAAGATCCCAAACTCATTGGAGCAATTCTTTCACTCTCTACATGTTAATATTCACATTTATACTTTCCTTTTTTCTCATTCAATTCAAACTATTACAGGAGTAGAATTTGATCTTCCTTCTGAAAAAATCCTTAAGCATTGTTTCTTGTGCAGAATAGTTTCTTTGATTTGGGTGTCTGTTTTTTTTTTTTTTTTTTTTCTGAAGGATTTTATATAAGAAGCATGAAGAAGGCAAAGCTAGTGCAAGAGCTAGTTTCCTATGAAAGTAACCAAAACCTAGGGTTCTAAACTGGGAATGCACACATTAATCAACAGGGAGCACGCATTTCAGACATCTCATGCCAATGATAGAAATTCAATGGAGTTTATGAACTAATCAGAGAAAAGACCAAGTTGCAGTATATATGTAAGGCTCATTTAGGAATGCTTCTTTTTTTCTGTATTTTAGGGGAGCGTATACAAGGTGTTTAGGGTTTCACTACGTAGATCAGACTTGTAGTGATTGTCCTGTCTACAGCCTCCCAAGTGCTGGGATTGCAGGCACACACTGGAGATCGAATCCCCAGCCTCTGCGTCTAAACAGGCACTTCAGTCCTTTGAGCTATTTGGCCGGCCCCTCATTTAGGAATTCTAATAGTGAAAACAAATTAAAGTACAAGAATATTAAGGCAGCTCATGAGAGAAACATTTTTCGTTACATAATTTCTTTTTTCCCTATGAGAACGGATCATGCAAATAATGGAAGAAGAGGTCTGGAGAAAAAAGATATTTAAGAAAGAAACCAGAAAGACAACACTTCATATCACGGATAGGTTTAGAAAAGAGAAGAACCATCAGTTTCTGTAGAACATAAAATATTTTTAAAAGGAAAAATCTAACCAGTGGTCCAGTGTGGAGCTTTCCGGCAGGCAGGGATCAGCAGAGTGGAGAACTATGGCAGAATGGGGAGTCTAAGAGCAAGCAGCAGTTGAATAAGTATCATGCACAGCTGACTTTTGCTCCTCATCAGGAGTCTGAAGCTTGACCTGGTTGCATGCAGTTGGATGAGAAACACATTTTTGAACTTGGGGGCTCTCCACCTATCTTTATGGCCAGAGGGCAGAGGGACACTCCCTGTGCCATTCATTGCTCCCCTCACCCTCCAACAACCAGTGTAAGAAAGGTCAGTGGTGTGGCCAAGATTAGCCTTGCACATGGTAGTAATCCTACTGCAAGCTCAATGGAGTTATTTAGCACAGACTCTGGCTCTGACTGGGAACTAAAACTGAACTGAACAGGGAAAATTTTTGTTTTTAATAATTTTGTTTCTATTTTTACTTTTACTTTTAGTATTTTTTATTTTTTACAAAAAATGGTGGGGTGGTACAGATTTTGAATTTTATTGTTTAGTTTGTTTTATCTGTCCTGCCTCTCACTTTCCTCACCAGTCTTTCAGTGTTCTTGATATTTACAGGTGAGTGAATGCAGTCTCTAGGTTCTGCTTTGCACCGAAATACTTTTGCTTTCTCCTTCATTCTTTCTCTCTTGTCCTCTTCTCTAGTTTCCCAAAGTTTGGATGATTATCCTTCATCTTCAAGGCTTGCTTCTATTCTATTCTTTTTCAGCTCTGGTTTATATGTGTCCCTCCTAAATTTCCCTTCCTGAAATGATAAAATCATGATATCAGTGGGAATCCCACTGCATACAAATTCTTGGTCTCTAGTAGATGTTGTTAAGTAATAGATCCTGCTCCTCTGGTTAGCGATATCACATTAGCAGTTAACACAGGATTTTAGCTTCTAGGCTATACTTGCTTATATTGCTATTACTAGTTCTACTACTTTAGCAAAGATTCCATATTTGTTGTGATCAATTGTTCGCCCTTGTATGATAACACTATCATAACCTGGGGTCATAGTCATCCCCATAGTGAGGTACCAAACCCTTGAGCTCAGTAGGAAGCAACACATCATCCCTAATAAAGTAGGGACATATCATGTTTGGGATGAAAAATGTATACCAATAGGCAGATACATCTAAAATACATTTCAGAGGAATAGAAATTTACTATAGGAGCTTTGGTACCAGTCATAAGACTTCCTAACAAGAAGAATACAAACAACAACATGGAAAAGAAATTAAAATAAAAAATAGAAAATGGCAAGACTCATAAACAAAATGTAATCCTAGACTTCTAAACCAGAAGAAAAATTCCAGGATCCAGTGACATAGAGAAAGTCAGAAGCCATTCACCTGAATTTACTGCATGGACAATAGAAGAGCTAAACAACACATATACATGAGGCTATAGATATAAAAACATAGTGTCACAGATTTTTAAAAAGGTAATGATTATATATAATGACTTGCTCAGCAAATGTAAAATGTATATATATTATAATCTATATTATATAGTACATTATATATTATAATTAATTATATATAATAAAATTATATAATATTATGTACTCGTGAATGCCCACCAAAGAAAAGACATAGAATACATGAAAGAGATTCAAATAGATATCCAGGAAAATAAAATTTCCATTGGGCATTTATAAAACTATAAGAAACAAAGTGAACCTAAACCGAAAATGTCAGACCTAAAATATAGGATCGTGGTTAGTGATCAGCAATAAAGATCTCTTAAAAATGACAGGGGAAGTGCTGGCTGGATAGTTCTGTGGACTAAAGCACCCACCTGCATAGGCAGGCACTGGGACTGGGGATGAATTGCTGGTATGCTGTGCTGACCCCACCGTGGGGTGCATTGAGACAGCGATTGAGGCTGGGTGTGGTGGTGCATGCCTGTGACTTCAACACTTGAAAACAGGGGATCACTATGAATCTGATCTGTATGGTAAGACCCTGTAGACCCTATACTAAATACATTAAAAAGAAAAAAATGAGAGGGGGCTATGAAAAAATACAATTCAACCATGAGACATGCAAAGAAAAACAATGTAAGATTGATTGGAGGAAGTGAAAATACAGACGTCATCATGAATGACATAAAAACCTTCTCAGAGAAGTAATACCAAAAACTTTCCCAAGAATGGAAAAAGAATTTGTCATACAAAAAAGCAAGGCACTCAGCCACAGCTAAAATAAATCTACATCAAGGCATATAATATCAAAATTTCAGAAATACAACATAAAAACAAAATATGAAAAACTGTCAGAGAAAAGAAACAAATCCCCTATAAAGGAAAATCCATCGGAGCAACAGCAGGCTTCTCAACACAAATCTTTAAATTATTCAGAACAGGGACTAAAGTATTTACAGACCTAAAAGAAAACAGCTTCCAACCCAGACTGATGTATCCTGAAAAATTACTTTTCAGAGTTAATGAAGAGTTAAAATAATAATTAAAGTATCATGAAGAAACTAATGACAATCAAATCAGCTCTACAAAGAATTCTGAGTGATATTTAAAAATATAAAATGAAGGCCATGATTCTAGGAGCCCCAATAGAAATAAGCTACCAAGTAGGGGAAGCAATTAAACAGAGGAGCAAGGAACCAGACAGAGAATCATCAACGGGTAAGTTATATAACAAAGATAAGCCAATACATATCAATTATAACCATAAATGTGAATGGTGTCAATTCACCAATCAAAAGAAACATAGTGACACAATGGATCAAGAAACAAGATCCAACAATATAATTCATTCAAGAAGCACTTTTGACGCATAAAGAAATTCAAAGACTAAAAGTCAAAGGATGGAAACAGTATTTTATGCAAAAACAACCCACAAAAGGTCAGGGGTAGTTATCTGATTCATAGATAATGAACAAGATCAGTCAAAATAAATAAGGAAGGACACTATACAATTGTTAAAGTAAAACTACAACAAGAAGAAATAACAAGCATAAATATATATGCTCTAAATAGGACACAAACCTACATAAGACAAATACTAACAGATACTAAAAAGTCAAATAAGCACTGACAGAATTATAATGGGAAACATCAATAGCTCATTGTCACAAGTAGATAGATCAAATATACAAAAAGTCAACAAAGAAATAGAACAGAATGAAACCTGTGAAAAAATGGGCTCATTAGATATCTACAGTGTTCCAGTCCACAACCATAGATTACACATTGTTCTCAGCTACACACAGGACCATCTCCAAACAGACCATATGCTAGCCTATATAGAGCATGCTTAAGTAAATGCAAAAAAATTAAATTATCTTCTGCATATTATCAGAACATAGTAAAATGAAATTGGAAATCAATAGCAAAATAAACCACAAAAGACCCACGAACACAAGGAAATTAAATAGCATCCTGCATAACAATGAATGGGTCACAGAATTTAAATAAGAAATTAAGAGTAAATACAATTTCAGAATTCATAGGATGCTATAGATACAGTCATAGAGGGAAGAGTAATAATAATGAACTTTTAAGAAAGAGAAAGAGGGACAGCATGATAGCCCACAGAACTGAAGTGCCTGCAGGCAGAATGCAACAGCTAGGTTTCAATCCCCAGCAGGCTGTGCTGGCTCTGACCCCAGCATGTTCTGAGACCACAACTGAGACTGGCTGTTGTGGCACAGCCTATAATCCCAGCACTTGGGAGACTAAAAACAAGAGAATTGCTACGAGTCTGATCTGCATAGTGAGACCCTGTAGACCCTGTAGATCTTGTTCTAAATACAGAAAACACAAAAAGAGAGAAAGCATATAAATAAAGAACTTAATGTTTAATGTCAAACATCTAGAAAATAAAAAGAAGAAATGAAATCCAAGGCTTACTCAACGGAGCAGAAACTAATGTAATTAAGATCAGCAAAGCATACAAAGTATAAATGAATGGGAGAGTAAAATTTTTTGTCCATCCTCTTCAATAAAAAAGGAAAGAAAACAGTTAAATTCATGCAATTAAGAATGAAAAGGTGGAAATCACAACAGATCTTGTTGAAATCCAGATCATCAGTATTTACTTTGAGAAATTTTAGTAGGATAGGAAACACAAAAATAATAAATTTTGAGACAGATATAAATTACCAAAGTTAATCAAAAACATAGTAACTCTAAATAACTGAAGGTTAGTAATGAAATTGAAAACGTAGTTCAAAATTTACCAACAGACAAAACTCCAGATTCTCATGAATTCACTGATGAATTGCACAACACAGTTAGAGAAGCACTGAGGTTGTCACTCTTCAAATACTTTATGAAACTAAAAGGAAAACAATAGTTGCAAAGTCATTCTGGGAAGCAATTATGCTTATCCTGAGAAAACTGTAGGCCAACCTTCCTAATGAATATAAGTTCAAAAATCCTCAATAAGGAACTGGAAAAAACAGAATACAGTAAGTCAGCAAGAAGACTATAGATCATGGTAAAGTAGGATTCATCCCTGGAATGAAGGGATGGTTTGATATAAATAAATCAATAAGTATAATACACTATAATCACAGACCCAAGAACAAAACCCTGTGATCATCTCAACAGATGCAGAAAAAGCATTTCATATAGTCCAGTACCTACTCATAATAAATTCCCTACACAAAAGGAAATAGATGATATTTACTTCAATCTGATAAAGGCCATCTATGGCAAATCAACAGCTAGCATCATAGCCAATGGTCAAACCTCAAAGCTTTCTTTCCAAAATAAGGAACAATGGAGCTGGGAATATAGCTCAGAAACACAAGTGCCTGCCTGGCAAGTACATGGTCCTGAGTTTGGCTCAGTAAAAAAAAAAAAAAAGAGAGAGAGAGAGAGAGATGGAGAGAAAATCAAAACAAACAAATATTAATTAAGTTAAATATAAAAAAGGACATAAAATAAGGAAAAGAAAAAGATAGTCACTATCACAAGTCTTGTTCAATATTGATCTAGAAATATTAACTAGAATGACTAGATAAGAGAAACAAGTGAAATGAAAATAAGATAGAAAAGGGGGAAGTGAAATTATCATTATTTGCAGATGACACGGAACTCTACATAGAAGACTCCTAAAACTGCACCAAAAAACTTCTAGATTTAATAATCAGATTTAGCCACATAGCTGAATATAAAGCTAACAATCAAGAATCAATAGCATTCCTATTCACAACCAACTCACTGAAAGAAAAATTTGGGGAACAGTACCCGACCTATTAGCACCAAAACTGGAAGTACTGAGGAATCAATTTAAAGGGGAAATAAAATTTCTCTACATTGGAATCCACTGTAGTCAGAAAAAGGAGAACAAAAAAGGCATCCAGACATGGAAAGATATCCCATACTCTTGATTAGGAAGAACCAGTATAGTAAAAGTGGCCAAATTCCTAAAGTTGTTATGCTGATGAAATGTAGTCCCAGTTTACATGTCATTAACATACCTCAAGAACTACAGAATCATTTCTTAAATTTTGTTTGGAACCAGAAGAGACATAGAATAGCAAAAAACAATTCTGGACAACAAAGGCAAAGCATGATCATCACAATCCCTGACACGGAATTTTATTGCAAGGCCACTGTGGTAAAAATACTATGATACTGTCAAAACGAACAAAAACCAATGCTATGCATATTATTGCGGCTGTCCTACTGATGTGTTTTGAAACTGTCTCATTGCCCTTTCTTTGTTATTGAAATTAAAAAATAATAAAAAATACAAAAACAAAAAACAAAACAGATTTGATGATTGATAGAACAGATTTAATGTGGTATGAACAACTTCAAACGCATTCAACCATCTAATCTTTAACAAGTAGACAAACAATTTTACTGGATGGAAGAAATGTCTCTCTAATAAATAGTACCAAATAGTAAAACTAGCATATGCATGTCACCATAGTGAAAACTTATATAAAAATAGATCAAAGTTCTAAATATTAAAACAGAAATAATGAATGTACTGAAAAGAAGGATAGATAGAACTCTTGAAGACATAGGTGTAGGACAAGACTTCATGAAGGAAACCTTGACTGCATAGCAAATACAACAAATAATCAATAGCTGGGATCTACTCTTATTAAAAAGCATTTTCACAGCAAAAGAAATTACCAACAGTGAGTAACAACCCACAGCATGAGAGAAAAAAACACTCTTAGATGTTCTTCAGACGAAGGACTAATATCTAAACACATAAAGACCTTTTAAGAATTAGACCCCACCCAAATTTAAAGATCTAATTCAAAAATAGGCATCTAAAATGAATAAATATTTTTTCAGGAGAAGATGGAAATGTCAAATAAATGTACAAAAAAATGTTCAACATCACTCATCATTTCAGAGTTGCAAGTTAAAACAGTGCTGAGATTTCATCTCAAGCCAGACAGAATGGCTATTATTGTCAACAAATCAGCTAATCATAATTTCTGGCAGAGCTGTGGGGAAAAAGCAATGCTTCTTCGCTGTCGGTGGGATTATAACCTGGTGCAACCACAATGGAAATCAGTATTGAAGATGCCACATAATATTAGGCAAGAGGTTGTATTTTCCCATTTTTCTACCTTCCCAAAAGAATTAAAATCATCAGACATAGTGATCACAGTGCTATCTGTAATATCTAACTCTTGGAAATAACCTAAACGTTTACCAAGTGATGAATGGCTAAAAGAATATGCTTTAAAAAAAAAAAAAAAACATAGCAGGGTACTACTACTCAGCCATAAAGAAGATAAGCTTGAGACATTCATAGTAGAGTGGATGGGCCTTACTCTTAAGTGAAATCAAAGAAACATACATGTGTAAATGAATGAGATACACATTATCTGTCTGGTGCCAGAAACTGAAACTGTAAATAAAAACCAAAATGCGTACTAGATATTGTGAAATAAAAAGTAACTGTTCAAAGGAACAGGAAAATTCAAGGCCAGAGTGGATGGGAGGAAACAGAAGAAATGAGGAAAAGAAAAAGAGATAAATTAGAAATAAACTTTGTAAATAAGGAAGGGAAGAGAGGTTGAAGGGAGAGGAAGGAAATGGGGAAAAATGAGGAACTATTATATAATATGTACAGGTACAAATTCCCTATGATGATGTGATCATTATGCATCTCTAAATTGTACCAATAAACTTCAATAGAATTAAAAAAGCAGGTTAGATCCAGAGAGAAAAAGAAATGCCTACTCATTAGAGAAATAAGTGATTCATTAATACAATTTCTCATATGTTCAATAATGACTTATGGGATAACACTGGTTCACTGGTGCTCATTAAACCATTATGGATTAACCAAAATAGAAATTACCAGTTACTTGAAGTGCATGTTGTGTTCATTCCTGGGAAGCAGTGCCAACCCCATCCCTGAAGCTCTGCCTGAGATACACAAGTGCCAGGAAATCAGCTCACATGTTTACCTCTACTGGCTCTTGGCCCATGAGACATTAGAAAACCAATATCCATCACACTCATAGATCATAATGTCAATGAAAAATAATGACAATTTCTGGGAATGCAGACTGGGGAGATAGCTTGGCAGCCTAACTGCCTCCTTGGCAACCGTAAGGACTCAGGTTCATTCTCTCACAACTCATGCTGTGCCAGCTATGGAAGCCTGCATATGCTGTACTGGCCACTGAAACCACAAGTGGTGGTGCACACCTATAATTCCAGCTCTGGAGATGCTGAGACAGGAGAATCACTACAAGTCTGAGCTGCATAGTAAGATGATGTATCAAATAGATGGATGGATAGATAGATAGATAGATAGATGGATGGATGGATGGATAGATAGATAGATAGATAGATAGACGGATGGATGGATAGATGGATGGTTGGATGGATGGATGGATGGATGGATGGATGGATGGACGGACGGACAGATGGACGGATGGACAGGAAGACAGATAGATATGATAAAGTTAAGAAAGTAAAAGGATTCCTGGGAAGGCAAGCAGTGGGCGCAAGTAGCAGTAGCAGTCATTAGAAGATTTTGTCCCTATAGCTTTGTGCATCTGTTCATGTTAATAACCAAGTCTTAGAGCTGCTGGACAGAATACAGTTCTCACAAACCTCATTCATTTCATATTGATTTGGAATCTAAATTTCATGCAAATATCATTCTTGGAGCTGGGTAATAGTAGCATCATCCCATTAATGGAAGCTGGGCAGATAGTGATTCCAGTTGGTTTCATACTGCAAGCTTCAAGGAGGCAGGGGTAGGACAGAAGATTAGGAAGTAAAGGTTCACAGCTCTCTGAGAAACACTTGAAGGCTAGAAGCCCTCTTCTCAATAGAGCGCAAGGTTGCAATTACAGTCATCAGGAGCCCTGCGAAGCATCGCTGTCACAGACATAAGACCCAGACAACAGCAATTCCAACAAAAACAGTGCCTTTATGAGCACGGTGTTTCATGCTGACAAATACCTGTCATATATCTTGCATCATCTTCAGTGAGTCATAGTCACAGGCTGAACTTGGACAGATAAGACTGGGATCTGGGGATCTTAATTTATTCATTCATTTTGTCCAACTTTGTACTTAGAGATTGTCAAGCTTGGAGCTCCTATGTCTAAAAGCTGGCTGAGTTCCCAGGAAAGGACCAGGAAGGTAGAGTTGGCCCATCAGAGTATCAAGGGCTGGGGCTATTTCTTCTATGCTTATCTCCCTCCTTTTAGCATTCAGTTTTGTGTCTATTTTATATAATGGGTAATTTTTAAGATTTAGTAAATCCAGCTAGATAGATTCACTTGGGAATATAAATGCAAATGATTTGGGCAATTTTAACTTTAGTAATATATTGAATTAGCTTGGAAATTTCAAAAGCAACATAACCAGATTATTGAGAGTCCACCCTTTCCTGGGAAATCATGCACAATAGAAAGGGCTGTCCACTAATTTTCTGTATGTTCCATAAAAGTGTCTGTTGTTGTTATAATTCTGTAGGCATCACGCTCTTCTAGTAAGATGATGTATGGAGCAATCCTCTGGTAGAGGCTGATGGGATATAAATGAAACTAATTAAGGAAATGTCAAACATAATTAATAAAACAGGTTTAAGTTACAAAAGCCCTGTCAGTGGAATGAATGGGAAGGAACACCGCTGGCCCATTGTTGGGTGGACTCCTTCCCCTCATCCCCCTTTTCTCTAGGCTTTATTTAGCATCATTCAATTAGATCCTGGAAAGCTACTTGAAGCTTGCTTCCCTACCTCACCTCCTCTTAGCTTGATCCCACTGAGAGGGAGGAATATAAATTTGCCTGTCGGCCTGGAGCTTGGAAGAAATTAATTGCCAACTCCTCATCTTTTCCAAGTACTACAGGACATTAACATAACCAATTTGCTTGAACTGCTCACTGGCTGCCTAATAGAGCGTCTGACCAGCTGATAAAACCAGGGCATTGCTGATGCTACCTTGTTATTATTAGCATTTTCATAATATCCAAATATTACAGCAGTGTAATACACAGGCTCCATTAATTATTGATAAGAACAAAAAAAAAAAGAAAAGACGGGGAGGGGTTGGAAAATAACAAAGCGGGCGAATGACCTATAATTATGGCAAGCAAATTAGGGTACGTGGTAGAGTCAGTTACATTTGCCTAGGAGTAATGATGCCGGAGACCTTTCCCTTCCCTCGGGATGGGAAAAATAATGGATTCCCTTGCAGCTGCAGATGGGGTAAGAGAATGCTGTCATCGGGACAATGTTGACATAAGTCAGGCCGAGCCTGTGGCTCCGAGGCCTGCCCGTAGTGTTTGCGTCAGCCACAATCATTTCAACCACTGAAGCATAAGTCACTCAAAAGCCCAGTGGTTTCTGAGAGGAATGGAGACCAGGAGCAGGAGCTGGGGGCAAGATTCCTCTTTGAAAGTCATCAACTGAAGAACAGCATGTGAGAGGATTATTTCAAACGCCTTCAGTTCTCAGGCAAAGGTCATCACCTAGGAAAACGTGGCCAATCAGCTTTTCAGGGAGGTGCTCATTTGCATACCTCCCCCATTCTCATCCCCAGCTGCTTCCATGTTTTGGAAGAGCACGCACTGGCACACGGAGAGGTGCGCTTGCACTGCATGTCATGTATTGTGCATTAACTAAGCATCTATACTTAGCAGCCTCACTAGGGAGACCAAGTGCGGCAAGACCTACTGCACATCCTTATCAACCTTACTCTGTCCACTTTGAATTCAGAATAGTTAACCACATAGAGATTTTATCTGACAGCAAATTTCTCTTGACAAAAGGTGTCTTTAGCAGATACATGGAGACTTCATATATGTCCAGTAAATCAGAAGACAATTCAAAAAAAAAAAAAAACAATAAACAATAATAATAAAGCATTGAACACTGCTGATGGCACTGAAGTGTGTGTATTCATTCAGTGAAAAGGCAATAGTGTCTGTCTGTCTCACTGCTTAGCCAAGGCCCGCAGCTGAAGTATCATGCTGTGCTGCACATCAAGGAAGTCTCCGAATCCCGGGGGGGTGGGGGGGGTGTGAGGGGAAGGCCAGAGGCATTCAAAACAGACGCCACTGGCCAATTCAACACAAAATAATAAACACAACAAGAGAATAGATTTAGGGACTCTAAGGTGATGTGAGAAAGAGGGAGGGAATTTGACCAGGACTACCTCAAAAACTGTTATTGATATGGTGAACATGTTCAGTACACAATTAACTAAAATCAAGTTTGGGGACTAAACTCCTGTTATTTCTGAATTAATCACATGATTTGGTAACAACTTTGCCACGGATGATTTGTGCTGGATCCTTCGTGATGTTATCTGATAATCCTAAAGGGTTTAAGATTTTGATACATAGAATTGGGCCAAGTGCTATTCTCCAAACTCTGTGAACTGCAAAATAATTCATTACTACTAAATGTTCAAGCATATTGAAGGCTAGTTTATGATGTGGGGAGTAATATAAATAACTCAATGCAACAAAATGGAGCATTTGTGACTACTGCCATCATATCAGGTTAGCTTATGTGCCTCCATCCAACTGTACCCTTTCTCGATAATGTCAGAGGTAATCATTTCTATACTGAATTTTGTTCCCTTCTTGCCGGTCTTTTTTTTTTTTTTTTTTAATGTGTACCTGTGACCTCTTCTGGGTCTCTTTTTTTTTCAATCACAGTGAGAATTATATTTAAAAATTGCTATTTGTAATTTTTTGCACAAAATTATAATTTTAGAATATAGCATATTATTCATATGTAACTTCTCTATTACAATTTTTCATTTTATGAGTGTACTAAGGTTATTTATCCATTGATTTTTAGGCAAAAATCTACATTATTTTATACATGCACCTAGGAAACAAATATGAAACGTGAAAATTTTACTTTATTTTTTATTTTTTTAAATTTTTTTTACTGTATTTTAAAATGCTGAATTGCTTTCATTGTTTTTAGCCAATGCTAAAACAGTTTTTACTTGATTTAATACATAGATAGATAGATAGAAAGATAGATGGATTCTAGCTTATGCTTGGTTTTATTACATTATTAAATTCTTGCCAATCTGATGTGAACATGATCTTATTATAATTTGCAGTTGTCACATGTCCATGAGGTTGAACACTGCATTTTGTTTGTATTGGTCATTCAAGTGATTTATTTTTTAAAATTGCATTTATCTACTGGGATATTTATATTTTATTTGCTAATTTCAAGGTCTCTCTCTGTAGTATCTTTTCATTCTCTTTCTGATGACTTTGATAAGCCTATACTCAATTTCAACCAGATAAAATTGCTGCTCTATTCTTTTATAGCAGTAGCTTCAACTGATGTTCAAGAAATAGTATTTCATCTAAGGAGAAAAAATTTTCTTGTTTTCAGTTTTGCGCAGGTTTGTTTCTCATTTATAAATACTATAGAATTGATGCATGTAGTATATGAGGTAAAGTCTATTTTAATATTTTCCTTTTTATAGATCTATTTACACATTTATCAATTTGTTCATTATTCTGCCAATACATTAATTACTATGGCTTCAATTAATTACTAGTGTATTCTGTAATAGTTGCCAAATGTACTAAGACAATTCAGATGGAAAGGGAGAATCTCTTCACAAATAGTCATGAAACAACTGAATATTCCACATATAAATCTGAAATTATGACTTCTACCTCACGCTCATAAGCAAAAATGTACTCAACACAAATTAAGGACTTACATATTAGAGCTAAAACTATAAAATTCTTAGATGAAAACAAACAAAATGCATGTCTTCAGGATGTTGAATTACTCAAAGGTCTCTGAATACATATGTAAAGCACAGGAATTGAAGGAGAGGAAACAAAGATTCACCAAAACTTTTTTTTACAATAAAGACATTGCAAAGTAAAAAGACAAGTCATGAAGTGGGTGAAAATAATTTAAAATATTCTTCCTGATATGGAACTGACTTGTAAAATATTTAGTGAAGTGAAACTATTAACAGCTCAAATAAAAATCAGGAAATAAATCTAAGTAGGCATTGCTCCAAAGAACAGGTGCAAATGGCCGAGTGCATAAAAGGATGCTCAACATCATTAGTTATTGGACAAATGCAAATGAAAACCACAGTGATATATCACATTATGTCTAATAGAATGGTTGCAGTATACAAGTGAAAGCTAAAAATCCTTGTAAAGAAATTGAAAACTATACATTGCTAACTGGAATAGGAAATTGTACAGTTATGGTAGGAAGCAGTTGATGATTCCTTAAAGTTTTGCAGAGATTAAATATTTTATTCATCTATTACACTCATAATCATGTGGCCAAAAATTTTAAAACAAGTATAGTTGATCTAGAATTTACCACTGGAGAAATTTACAGTGTCTTCAGAAAACGGATGCACTTAAAGTTGCAATCAAGGAGGACATGGTTGCAAAGTTGATAGCACTATTAAAATTAAGTCAAATTCTTTACAGCAGAACAATAAAATTTAATCATCTGAGGAATCAGCAAGACCCTGTTTTCTGTAATATCAAAAAGTACGTATCCACTCATTCTTTCATTCATTCATTGTGTGTGTGTACATGTGTTTGTACATGTATTAGAGAGAGAGAGAGAGAGAGAGAGAGAGAGAGAGAGAGAGAGATTGCTTGCTGCTTACAGAGGGCCCCTTGGAGGATTCTTGTTTGGAATTTATTTCCTTGGGTTCAGTCACCCAGGCACTCAAAGGCCACTACAGATGTGGTTTGCTTGGGTCCAGTACATCTCTGGTCAGTAACAGACCTTGGTTTTATTCATATGATGCTGGTTTGGGATTTATGGGGATACAAACTTTCAGGGATCGTGGCATAGTCCCCTGAGATTCCAAGGGGGACCCTCAATACAGCCCATGAATCTGTGAGAGTGAAATCAGAGCTGAAGTTAGAGATGCAAGGAATGAGAGACAATGCTAAGGGGAACTGCCCACAGCACACAGAGCCAGACGCAGGCAGTGGCCGTTGAACGTCAGCCATCAAGGCCCACACACAGGTTGTGCAGTCCTCCGGGGCCTACATCCCACCATCAAACGCCAGACACTAACTTGCTTTATTGAATGTTGGCCTGGCTTGGAGTTGATCTTGCTTGGTCTCCTTCTCCTTTGCTATTTTCCTGTTTCTCTGAGATTGGAATGGTTATTCTAGAAGTATGCAAGATTATTTGCTCCTTTTTTTAAATAGGGGTTTACACTTAAGAACTTTATTGGAGTCGTAGAAGTGATGAAGACTTGCATTTTCTGACAGTAGTGGAGTTGTTGAGGTTTTGGAGAGTGTTGGATGGATTTTACACTGAACAATCAGCCTTTTAGGGCTGGGGAAGAAGTTTAGATTTTAGATCTGAAGTGGTTCTCTCAGGCTCCTGTGTTAAAGACTTCACCAGCAGCCTGAAACACTGCTATGGAATGATGGAAACTTTTAGAAGTATGCTGTGGAGGAATTGGGTGCATGCCCCTGGAGAGCTACTAGGGCCCTGGGTATGCACTGGATGGCTCCATGTCCACTATGAGCTTCCTACCATGAAGTCCTGCCTCACCATAGGAGAAACAATGGAGCCAACCAACCATGAACCAAAAGGAATCTCTCCTCATGCTTAGCTGGTTACCTCAGGGATTTGCCACTGTGATAGAAGGTTGACGGGCACAGTTATTTAAGGAAAGCTGCTAACTCAGTCCAGTGAATCCGTGTGCACTGTAACCCCAGGCATTCGGGAGAATGAGACAGGATGATTAGTATGGTGCAAGACATCAGGTTCTGGACTCACACAGAGAACCTATAGAGAACACATCTCTTAATGCAAGAAAATAATAACAAGAAGAAAATGTGTTTGTGTTCCGGTTTATGTCTAGTTGTCCCCACCAAAGCCTCATGCAATCATGGGGCTGGGGCTTCTAGAATTTGAGACTTGCTTCGTGATCCCTGGGATTAGGTGTTTTAGTACTGATGGGATTATGGGTCTGAGGACTTCTGGGATTATGGGTGTAGCCTAAGGCAGACAGGCTGAGGAGGAGAGCCTGAATGTAATATAGAGAGAGACAGACTCATGCTGTGGCTCCATGCTCCCTTGGTCGGTTGTCTCTGTCACTATATTGTTGCTGTTCCACCGCCATGAACTGCTGCTCTCTGTCATGTGCCTCTCTGCCTTGGAGCTGGCCGAGTATGGACTGAAATCTCCAGTAACTGTGAGCTAAATAAACCTGTCCATCCTTCATTTTGGGTATCTGGTATTTGTCCCAGCAATAAGAGAAGGGTAATGAAGATAGTTTGCTTTCTCAGTTCACATACAATTTTTAAAGAGACACTGTGGATATACTTTAAAATGCTTTAAAATGCTGAATTTTATGGCAATTGGAATTATATGTAAATTTCAAAAGAAAAATAATTTAAACTCCCCCTTACTGGTATCATAGGTTCCCTACCATGACTCTTAGTTTTCATCATTCTTTGTGTGTGTGTGTGTGTGTGTGTGTGTGTGAGAGAGAGAGAGAGAGAGAGAGAGAGAGAGAGACAGAGAGAGTGAGAGAGACAGAGAGAGAGTGAGAGAGACAGAGAGAGAGAGTGAGAGAGACAGAGATCTTCTATTTTTCCTCACAAACCTTGAATTCAATTGGTTAAGTTTCAAATAGAACATTACTGGTGGTTTAAATGGAATTTTAAAAATTATTGATCAATATTCATAGGAAAGATACACATGATTTTTTTGTAGCCAATTAACATGATACTTCTCTTTCATATATTACCTTTAATCCCCTTAAAACCTCCTTACCCCATTGCCTTTCCCATGTTCTGAAACAGTTTTAGAATTCTTTTTGCTAAGTGTCTCTAGTTTCATTGTTGTGGTTGTCTAGATCTGATAGGTTGATTGAAAATATTTACCTCTCGTGGCCATTTTGACTTTGGGGAAGAGTCGAGGCTGTGTGTGCCAGACGCAACGATGAAGTGGGTGAGGCCGCACTGTGACACTTACGTGACACTGATAAGTCTTCATAAGTTTGTCTTTTCCTTGAGTAGAATGTGGCAACAGTGTTTACCATACCTTATCACATCTTCTAAAACATCACTAGAGACTTCCAGAAGGACTTCAGAAAATAGCATGAACAATGGGAAATGTGTTGAAGGCGAGGGGGAGGGTTGGAGGGGACTAATGGTGATGTGTCTTTACAATATTTTTTTTTATTCAAGCAAACATCATACTTTTAGACCACGGTTGTTACATCATATTCCTCTTAAATTTTGCTTTGTCCAGTGGTACCTTTAAATTGTCTTTTAATAACACAAATTAGGTAGCATTAGTTTGCTTTATATGTGCAATGTTTATTTAGATTATACTCTGATGTTCACATTATGAATATTTTATATGCTCATCATTCATTTCATGTTGGAGAATTTCTACCGGACATCTTTTTTTTTTTGTGAAGGATGTCATCGGATGACATAGTCTTGTGGGCATCGTTTTCTACGTGGGGCAGAAGAGTGAGCCGCTTGCTCAGTCTTGCTATTATGGAAGTATCTGATTGCCCATTTGTGAACGCATGAAGGACTTTAGCTTTATTTGTGATGTGTAGCTGTTTCGCTGTGATACATCTTAAGTTGTATTTTATTTACTGTTTATCTTACCTCAGGCTGTCTAAACTTGTGAATGTACATCTCACCAGTATTAGAAAATTGTTAGTCTTCTTTATTATGACATTGCCTCTCCCACATGATTTCTCTTCTTTCCTTATTACACTCAAGTTTTATATTTTTTAGACCTTCTTACTCTCCCTTCCATTTATTTTACCATTTTTATATTCTTTACTTTTTGTTTCTCTGTACTACATTTTTCATAGTTTCTTCAGCTTTCCCTCCTTTATTAGCAAATTTGTTTTGCATATGCATTAGTCGCTGTCTTGCATGTGACATTTAAACATAAATATGTTAAATTTTAATTTCCTTTATTACATTCAAAAATTTCTATAAGTAATATCTGATTGTTTTCTAATATTCACAATCATTTCACTATTTTCCTGTCACACAAAATTTCAACTTTTATTCTTTACACATAGTATACAAGTGTATTATGGAATTTGTAACAGATAATTCTCAAGAGAGCAGAACTTGGGAGCTGGGGAGATGGCTCCGAGGCACAAGTGCCTGCTGGGCAAGTGCAAGGTCGTGAGTTTGAACCCCAGTCCCACAAAAAAAAAAAAAAAAAAAAAAAAAAAAAAAAAAAAAAAAAAAAAAAAAAAAAAAAAAAAAAAGAGAAGCCTTTTGCAATCTAATTATTACTCTTTTGTTTCTGATATGTTTGTTTGTCTTCTGTGTATATATATTTATACATATATATATACATATGTACATATACATACATATATATACATATATATGTAGGTGTGCATGTCGGCGTGAGTGTGTGTGTGTGTGTGTGTGTGTGTGTGTGTGTGTCTGTGTGCATGCATTTTGAACAATACTTCTATTTTTCTATTTTTTGGAACTTTATCAGTAGGAACTCTTTGATGTCTTTTTAATATTGAGGCCTTTTAGCCAGACATTTTCCTGATTTTAGATGTTTAATTTAGGTGTGACTTTGTTTCTGGAAAGTGCTTAATGAATTATATAGTAAGATATGTATGAAAAAAGTCACAACTTGAAATACTTCAGATCACTTGGGTACCATGAATTCAGCCTTTAAATTATACTTAACTTCGTTTACATGTACAATTCTTTGGTGGGATACTTTTATTCCTTCACCACTAAGATTTGCCAGATTATTTTTCTTAGTAACTAACTAAGTGGGGTGTTTGCAAAACTTTATTTCTTATGAATCTGGACAGTGAAGTATGATTCCAGATGTCTATGTGAGCTCTTTGAGACACCTCGTTCTTCAGTACAGTCTCAGACTCGTCTCTCATCCAACAGATGCACTGAGCTCCTCTAAGTTGAGACCAAAATGTTCCTGTCTGCACACAGGCTCTTACAGTGCAAGCACAGGAGGGTGTTTTAGTTCTTCCAATTTCAGTTCAATTTTCGGTTTTGAGCATTTTTTGTTTTCTTTATAGTTCATAAAATAATTTTAAAAGTTTGAAAAAATAATAAATCTATGCATGTAAGATTCATCGCAGTATATATTTCACATAATTTTGTTACATATTTCAAGACTCTATCTTATCTGCTTATTACAAAGTGTCACATGACAAATTATAATTTGAAAATCCAGTAATTTTCAGCTATCTCTAAGATTATCGGAAGTTTCTCCCAAATCACTTTATTTCACTTTGTCCCAAATTCTTAAAAGTGAATAGGGAAGAGAAGTCATAATCCTAAGTGGATCTTTGCAAAGCCAGCTCATGCTCATGCCAGTTAGAGAGTTTCAGAAGGGCATTATGTGAATAAAATAATGCCAGGGTGTGTGACGCAGTACTAATGGCCATGATTTCTACATAGCTTGCACGTGCTCCCCATAGCTTCCTGTGCAAAGAACCTGGTCTCCAGGTTGGTGACAGACGACGGAAGTTTCTGGAGGTAGAACTTGGTGGGGTTCCATAGGTCTTGCTGGGTGCTCCCTTGCAGAGATCTAAAAGTAGCTCTCAGCACTCATGACATGGCTGATGTGTAAGAGTGAGCCCAGTCACTCGAGGCAGGGCTCTTGCTTCCCGTCTGGCTATGTGCTGTCTCCCCACATATTCTGTTGTCATTGTGGTGCTATCTGCCGTGAGTCTCTCATAGGAGCTGGGCTGATGCTGGCACCACACTCTTGAACCTCCTAAACTATGACCTAGTACATTTTGATTTATAACATCACCCAACCTGGGTATTTTCTGATAGTAACAGAAAACAAACTGACACGCAGAGAAAACAGAAACTGATGGCTGTCGTCATTGTTGATCATGTCACAGCCTTATAACTCTTCAGATCGCAGTTTACCTCATAAGTATAAAAGATAGTCTGAATGCTAAAGTCACTTACTTTAAAGGTTTAAAAGGCATTCTGGGGGCTAAAGCTTCTGTATCTGATAGGCACGTGAGACATATTTTATTTTTCTTTACTAAACAACAGAGTGCACATAAACACTTGTAGCAACACTGTTGGACAAAATCTTGTCTCTTATGGGGACCTAGGGGCCTGGGGTTAATAGTATCTATGTCCTGAGCTGTGCTGTCAACATGCAGTATTTTCCAGTGAAGTTTTATGGAGTAGAATTGCAGTTTAATAAGAGGCTCATTTACAGGTGCACTTCCCAGCTAGCAAGCAGCAGTCTTCGTTTTAGTTTTATAACGGTCTGATAGGCGTCCTGTGGAGGTACAGTCCTCGGTTAGCAGTTCCCCTTAATGGAAATGAATTGCTTCTCTTGCCACCCTCTTACAGCATTACCATGTTAGTCTAAGGCAGATAAAGATGTTCCGTTAGCAGCCTCAGAAGCTTGCTCAGTTTATTTAGTTCTCTGAGCTAATGTATACATTACATGCTTTGAGGGCCTCTTGCTTTCTAATATATACATATGAGTAGCGCTGGAAAAACCTTTAACTTAACCTTTTATCGTCTCTTTGATCTGAAATAAACCTGGAAAATTTTTTGAAGTATATCTTACTCCTTTGCATCTTTCCCCCCTCTACCTCATCTTACAAGAAGGCTTCTAAAATGAAAATATTTATACGAGGAGAAATTGGATTTTGTTAAATGTTTATCCTGACTTCAATAAAAGTTTTGCTTGAAAAACCGACAAGCCTGTGTCTTAGAGGCAAGGTAAGTATATTTAGTAACTTTATTTTCATCAAAATTTATACACACACACACACACACACACACACACAATGCTTTGATGTTAGCTTCCATCAAAGTTTTTCCAAAAAGTGTCAGTGCAGGGCCGGCCTGACAGCTCACTGGATTAAAGCACCTGCTGAGGCAGATGCAAGGACCTGGGTTGGATCCCTGGCAGGCTGCCATAGCCCCGCCCCCTCTTGGCTGGCTGAGAGGGCGACTGAGACCGGGAGTAGTGGCACAGGTTGAAACTTACTACAGATCACACAGCCAGGGAGTGAAAGAAGAGAAAGCCTATTTTGTCATATTTGGGGAATTTATTCTTTACATATCCAGCACACATTTCTTCCTCAAAATCATGATGAAATATTTCTGGAGGACACAAATTATTGTTTCAGCAATAAAAAGTAGAAAAATAAATGTAAGCAGAGGAAAATGGAATTGAGAATGGTCAATGGGGAGAGACTTTAACAAACTTAGAACACAGGTCAATGTGAATTCTCTTTTGTGCTTCTTGTTGGCTCTTTCATACCCTTCCCTTTTCTCCTGGCATTTTCTTTGCTTTCTACTTATGACCTATAACTCGTTCACCTATGTTAGCCCAACATTCATGCTTTCTCTCCATCAATTTATGCCTTATCCTTAATTGTAGAATACAAGTTGTTCTTGGAGCTAGGTCCACCTTATAGTACCAAAATGAAAGAGAGTTCTCATAAAATTATAATAGTCTATATTGATGCCAGTCTCTCAATATAATCAAACAAAAAAAAATCTACCAAGACCTTATCAAGTGACAACGTGCAAAAAAAAATTTCTCAAAATGTCAAGGTCATGAAAAACAAAATTCAGAGACATTTTAGTTTATAATAATTTGCCTGAAGAAATAGGAATAAAGAAGAGAAAAGAAGATAAGGAAATCAATTCACTAACAAAAGATGTGTTTTACTAGTTTCCTTAAGAAAAGAAAAGATTAAATACATAGGCAAAGTTGTTTTTACAAATGCTACATAAAACCGCATTGTGCACGTCTAAATATTCTACCCTCTGTGGTCATCTTTTGGGGTCATTCTGCTCCCCACAATTTGGCCCTATTATCAGGCATGGGAGGGGGCTGGGGAGATAGCTCCGTGGCGCAAGTGCCTTCCTGGCAAGTGCAAGGTCATGAGTTCGAACCCCAGTCCCGCAAAAAAAAAAAAAAAAGAAAAAAAAAATCAGGCGTGGGTATGACCAAAGATCCAAGGGCAAAAGGAAACTAGAAAGGGAAAAATGGGCAGCACATCATGGTGCAGCCCTATAATTGCATCACTGAAGAGGCTGAGGCAGGAGGATGTGTGAGACTTAGCCGACTGAGTCCTGTCTGATGTAGAACCACTGAGACTCAAAAAGAAAAAAGAGCGATAAAAGATTCCCAAAAGCATCATTATGCCTTGGAAACCCAGCAGGATATGTGCATTTGCTAATAGAAAGGAATTACTGCAGTAGGAAAAAACAGAGGAACTGTGTGAGTTTCACTGTATTTGGAAATGTGCATCTGTCTGTCTGTCTGTCTGTCTGTCTCTGTCTCTCCTTCTCTATGTCTTTATCTCTCTCTGTCTGTCTGTCTCTCTGTCTCTCCTTCTCTGTGTCTCTGTCTCTCTGTGTCTCTCCCTCTCTCTCCCTCTGTGTCTCTCTGTCTCTCTGTCTCCCCTTCTCTCTTCTCAGTCTCTCTCCCTCTCTCTCCTTTCTCTCCATCTCTAGCCGTCATCCTAATTAACCTGCCTCCCATTCTCTCCCGCCTGTTCATTTCTGTCATCTCCATTTCACAGTACCACTTGCCCAGAGAAAAGAGGCTACGACACATTCTATTTAGAAAGTGAATGTCTCACTAGGGGTGACAAGTCTTTCTTTGAGGTCATTTATCTAATTGCTCTTTGCAGATAAGAATTAATTAGCTCGATTATTTTTCTTACTTTTTGGATAAGTTCCCCACCTGAAGAGAAGAAATTCCTTGGCGTTGGTGATTAATTGCTCAGCCGGAAGCTGACTGCTTCGCATTTGTAATAAATGCCGGCTGGCTCTTCAGGTCACATTAAGAACCAGGCAGGTTATGGTATAATGTACAGGATAATAAAGCACTTGTATAAATAGGGGCAGCAGCATTTGATTTTGATTAAATATTTTAATACATCAAAAGGTGAAGGAATTTCAGGATGCAGAAGGTAAAAGCCCCCATTTGGGTTGGCTTCTCTTTCTCTTTCGTGAGGTGCAAAACATCAACAGGATCAGTGACAGCAGGGGACATTCAGTGTAGGGCTTGTCCATAGTGACCTTAGCGATCTATGGGGCGTGGCATTTCATTTCTAGCTCTCCCTCTTACTAACCCAAAACACCGAAAAGTACTAGCTCAACCAGATCCCAGATCTCTTTCATTTCTAGAACCCAAAGAGGTAAATTGTAGTTTGGTTTATTTTCAAATTCGTTTTTCATACATCGTTCTTACAGCAGTGTGTACACGAGGCCCTCTAACTTGGAATAAAGCACTTACCGTCAGAGGTGAACAAATCAAGTGATGATAAAAATCTACATGGGGTGGGGATCTACAAAGAGGGAGTGCAAACCCAGGAACAAATAGAGAGCGCAAGCTTTGTATTTTGCCCAGGGTTAGGCAGAGATACAAATCATATGCTTCAGAGAATTGCTCATTTTCCTTGATGATGGTAGAATTCTACATACACAGCATAGTTTGGGTAATTTTAAAGATGAAGGAAAACAGACCCTGAGACAATTAAGAACTTTATCAAGCATCACACATTCTGAAGCACCCCGCAAAGCCAGCAGAGAGCACAGAGATTCTGAATCGCAAACAAGCAAGCTGTAGGGTAAGCAAGATTTTATGAATTTTCCACAGAATCCATGGGGGAAGAAATGTTGAGTGAAAACACTTCTGAATAAGACACTTGTTCTAATAGAGTAATGCTCTCTCAGAAAGTCAGATGTCTGTTAAATGGGTGATAATATGGAGATAAAGCTGATCCATCTCTAAGGCTATGAATTATAAAAATGACTCTTGCTCAAGGATATTACTAACAGTAATAAAATTCAGCAAATTCTCTTCCATCCTAGGCTCTTACCATGTCATTAAGAAGTTCATGTGCTTGCCTAAAAATGGTGATGCTGTTTTCCATTTTCTACATTCTATATTATTATATGTCATGCTTTCCTTCTACCACAATTAAGAATTCACATATTGTGGTTCCTTAATATACAGCTACTCTGTGCATAAGCATGTTGGTGAATAGGAACGTGACTGATTTGATAAAGTTAGGTACCTGATATTTTGTGCCATTCCATTTATCTCTTAAAAAAATGTATTTGGTTGTTACAAGTCTCACTACGCAGTTCGGACTCATAGTGGTTCTCTCATTTTCAGCTTGTCCAGCACTGGGATTATAGGCATGTGCCACCATGCCAGGACTCTGTGACCACCTCAGTCCACCCTGGGGTCAGGGCGGGCAGGGCCTGTGATGCTGGGGATCAAATCGCAGTCCTTGTGCTTGCCTACACAGGCACTTTAGTCCACTGAGCTATCTTGCTGGCCCCTTCATTTGCCTCTTGTTTCTTGCTCTTTTTCTACTAAGTCGCATAAAAAAAGAAACTATTGTTTCCAAAGGCGTCTAGATTTCTGGCTGTATAGAAAATTCTATTATCAATGTAAGCACTTATCCTTGTTCTTGTCCTTGTGTGATACAGATAACACAACCTGATGACATTTTTGTGTGTCAAGCAGGAAAATTTTGTGAATCCCTTCCTACGTGGAGGTCACATAGCAATTTCAGATCATTTAGGCTACTTTAAAAGAGAGTTTCAATGTCATTTATTGGTTTTCTTATCTTCAAGAGTGGGATTTTAGGATGCCCTGTAAGTCTCTTTATAATCTCTGAGCTCCTGGTGAATCATAAAGAAGCAAATATTCTTCTCTAGCCACCTGTCAACATTTCTGGGGCTCCTCTACATGAATGTATATCTCTGTTTTCTACCACTTTCTCTACAAAAATGATGAACTTCGCTAACAAGCTGATGCATACGGATATTTCACACTGTGTTCTCTTCCTTTCTGGCTGTTAGAAGGGACTGAGTGCAAGGGTGGCATAGTTTACAGTTTACATCAGTATGTTTCAAACTACCTCGCCTCTTGAGATAACTGTTCTGTGAAAATTCAAACTGCACATTTGTTTCTGTTTATTTCCGTTTGCTTTAAATTGATAATTTATTTCAAAGGCAGTGATCAGAATGTCTGAATTCAAAACACAGACAAATGTGTTGTGTGTCTAAAAAAACTCTAAAGAAAATGATACCAAAAAAAAAAAAAAAAAAAAAAAAAAAGAACTACGGAAGTCTTTAGTGGTCAAACTATGGAGTAGCTAATTTATCAAACTGATGTTTTTTTTCCAGAGCATGAAGAAAATCTCTCGTAACGAATGGATATATTTCTCTCTCTCTCTTGTTACCCTCTTCACCACCCATTGATTTTCCCACTAAATTTTAGTAAGCTTCTGAAAGATTTAGAAAATCAGATTAACCTGAAGAGTTTAAAACTCATACAGAGACGGCAGCCTATGCTTTGTGGGGATGCGATGATGGTGAACGAGTTTGTGTTTACAGCGTGTCTGCATACCATAGCGTAAATCCAAGTTGGAGAAAACTAGGCATTCTAAATCCACTCTTGTGCTCGCACCCCGAAACGATCTATTTGCAGAACCTGGGAGTGACATTTATTCTGTAAACTAGGTTAGTGTTTCCTGCACCCAGGCCACAAGCTGATGTCTGCTAGGAACCAGGCTGCACCACTGCACTTGGGAAACAGAGAAGCCAATCCTGGCTAGCACTGCAAGGAAGCACGCATATTACCTCCAAGCTCCTCTTCCTGTCAGATAAGCCTCAGCTTTAGATGCTCTGAGAGTCCTGAACCCCACTGTGAACTGTGCATGCGCTAGATCTTGACTGCATGTTGCTTGTGCTTTCTAATCATCCTGAAACCTTTGGTGCCTCCTCCTTCCCCGCTGGTGGAAAAGTTGTCTTCTACGAAACTGATCCCCAGTGACAAAAAGGTTGCAAGCACTCTCTCTCTCTCTCTCTCTCTCTCTCTCTCTCTCTCTCTCTCTCTCTCTCTCTCTCTCTCTCTCTCTTTCTTTCTTTCTTTCTTTCAATACAGGGTTTCATTATGCAACTCAGACTCAGTTATCCTCCTGTTTTCAGCCTCCCCGGAGCTGGGATTACACGTGTGTGCCTCCATGCCCAGTCTCAGCGGCCAGCTCAGCACAGCCAGGGGCAGCGCCCGCATGGCATGTGGTGCAGGGGATTAAACCCTGGTCCCTGAATTTGCCTAAGCAAGTGCTCAGCCTGCTGAGCTATCTCGCTAGCCAGAGACCACTTTTTAAACCACATCAAATTTAAGTTTATAACGCTGATGAAGAAAGCCAGCATCCTATTTTGTTGAAGATACTTTCTAAAGGAAATACAATACAAAACAAAAAAGGCTTTCTTTTCATTTCAAAAAATGTCAGATATAACATGTGACATGAAAATGTTACCTCAGAGATTCTTATTTTAGAAAAATTGCCACGTAAGCCAATCTTCCTGTGCAGTCTGAATGTTTGGGCATCCATGATTTCTAAATGGAAACTTAATGACCAATGTGATATGTTAGGAGTAGAATCTTGAGGAGATTAATAGGTCAGGAGGGCACTGTTTCCCAAAATGGGAAACTATCTCTTAAAAGTGTCTGAAGGCTATTTCATGGTCATTCCATGATTCAAGGATTCAGCCACAATGTGTGCTCTGTGAAAAAGGAGGCCCTCACCAGCCCCTGAACCTGCGGGCACTTTGACTTGGGACTTTTCAGATTCCATAACTATGAGCAATAACCTATTTCCATCGGCGTTAGTTCTAAGTATTTTTGTTTCTTAGCCTTTGCCTGTTCTGTGACCTGTCATCACTGTCAAAAGGGATCTAGTGTTCTGTCTAGAGCATCTGCCCTGGAAATGAGAAGCTGAGGAGATACCTCTGGAGGCTGTAGTTTGTATCTCTCACCAGCACAAGGCACAGGCTGGGGTCTGCAAAGAGAAGAAAGCTCCTGGGGATGCTGTAGAGCAGGATTATCTCTCAAGATGAGCAAAACCTGGAAAAGTGTATTGATGGATTGATTGGTTGGTTGGTTGGTTGACTGATTTGGCATAAGATTTAATTCTGAAGCTCAGTATTCTAGTGATCCTGCTGTCTCAGGCTCCCAATTGCTGGGATTCCAGGCCTACACCACAACATCTAGTTTTGGTGGTCATCACAGGCCTGCCCTCCCGGGGATCTAACTTAGGTAGGGTCTTGGACTTGCCAGAAAGGTGCTTAGACTGCTGAGCTGTCCCTACAGTGTGAAAAGTGAAATTCTTAAATGTGTGTAAAACACATGTTCTAAGAATAGCACCTGATGATAAACTAAGAATGAGAACAATTATCTTTGAAGATTATCACTTGTAAGGACGAGTTTTGCATAACTTTTGCTGGCTCTCTGCTCAACTCATTTTACATTATCTATCTTGAATCATCCTGACCTAATACTTGAGGTTTCATTATACCACCCTGAAATAAACAGACCCTCTGGCCTTTCTGATATTGTTTCTTTGTTGTACCTACTTTGTACCATGTTGAGGAGAGGTTAACACACTGGCACACAGCCAAAAGAAGTGGTACTGGAGGTGCACAAGAGAACTTAGGAAGCGTGGGCAGGCACCTGATGAGATATGCAGAATGCACACCACATATTTGAAACCAGCACCCCCACTCTCTGACCATGGGGTTCTCCGTGACTCCACCTCTCACAGGGTCTGAGTACCAGGGTCCTTTCCCTAGGATCAGCGCCTAGTCTTCTCAGTGGTGTCCTGTGATCCAAAACCTGCCCAGGAAGCCGAGGCACGGGGCTTTGTGCTTGCCACTTCTTCTCCCCTCCTTGGCCTCAGAGCTTTCCTTGTGGTCTGCACTGCAAGCTCCGGTGTTTCCTAGGCATTTCATCTACTTCCTCAGCTCTCATCTTCACAGCTACTACTGCATCCTCGGGGTAAACGCGAACATTGTGATCCTAAACTATCTTGAGGTACTGACATCTCAGCCTGAACCCCTCAGAGAGAATGTCCTTCCGTTAGACCAAACTCTTCATTATGTGACAGAGAGAAATACCCAGCTGGGGAGCTCATTGTTATTGATAAAAGGCTCTTTCAGTGGACATAACTAAGAAGATTATACAGAACAGATAATATAGTTACTGCTATATATCTATTAATGTCAATGTAAAATAGCAACATAACATGTAGCATTATACAGTATAGTGTGTATATTATATAATATATAAAATATATTATTTATGTAATATATGTAATGTAAAACAGCATATTGTTAATATAGTAAATATTTAACATAAACTTATATGCCTGCTTGATATGCATATTTGTATTATATAATATACATTGCATATATGTACACATATTATATGAACATTATATATAATTCATATATGTAATATGTCTATGTGTATGGAAACATACAGGTAATTGTACATGTATGTAATGTTCCATTGCTTCTTCATTTATCTGTATAGTAGGAGATGAGTTCATGTTGATGCCACCTATTGTAATTTAATGTATGTATGCTTTCCGTTTTCTCCATGGTTGTAAATACCTTCTCTGACAGTAGGAAATTAGTCTGCAGTATTTACAATATATTAACTGCTTTGCGTAACCATCGCACGAGCTTGTTTCCCATAACCAGACTCAAGGCCGCTGGCTGCCTCTCCTCCAGCAGCAGGCCTGCCCCTTCCCTAACCTCCTCACAGTTCTGCCCCACTTCCGTGGCTGGAGCCCGAACACCCTGCTGGTTACTGCACTCAGGAGAAGGAAGAGACAGGGAAAGTTAGGAGGAAAGAATGGAGAGATCTTACTAGCAGAAATAAAGGCAAATAATGTGGAAAGGATGCAAATACAGAAAGGAGAAGGTCATAGTTTCTAATATAATGGATCAAGGGAAAGGAATGGACACACATGGGCAAGCCACAATATTTGCTTACTAGATTTAGTGGTTGTACAATTGCTCCTTAAATTGAACCAAAGTTTTCTAAATATTTCCTCTCCATTTCAGCATTTATCCCAGCAAAGCCTGAAACCAAACAGGTCAGTACAAAAACCTTCAAAACTGTCTCTGGTCTTGTAGATCTGAGTGCAACCTTAACTTGATTACATTATTTTGTACAGTATATCAAAGTAGCTCATATTTTGAGTGTATAGTGATTCGAAAAGAAACCATGAAGTATAAAAAAGTTCAAAACATACTAAATACACAGATCAAATGATGTATGAAATTATTAACAATCTTTTTAAAAAGATGTTCACTACTATCATAGAGAGTGAATTTTTTCAAAGATTTTCATTATAATCAAACAATTTATGTTCCCATTTCCCTTACATTTCTTCTTTTTCGGTGTTGGCTCACATTGTTTACCAATTTTTCTTTCTTTTGACACAAATCGTTTACAATTGTTTTGGAAGGATGTTCTTATATATTATGCATATTAAACTTGTGTCTGAAATATGCTTGACAATTTTTTTTTCTGGCTTATGGATGATCGTAAACAAAAGTTAATTGTCTTTATTCGGTAAATAACTTAGGGTTTTTGTTTTGTTTTGTCTTTTCATCTTAGCTTCCTATCATGTTTTCATGTGTTTAAATTATAAATATATTCTTGCCTGGCTTTCTTTCCCCTTATTTCAATATCTAATCTGGTAGGTGCATTTTTGCAGCTGATGTTACTTAAGAGGCTGTGGGTTAGTCTTAATTTTATTTCCAAATGCCAAATCAATTCTTGAATAATCCATCTTTTCTTTTGTGGTTACAAATGCAAACTTTATGGAATACACAATCCATAAAAACATGGAGAGATCTCTGGAATTTTTATCATTTTCTAGCGATGTACCTGTTGATCTTCATAGATGAGACACGCTATTTTAATTACTGGAACTTTACATTAAATTTTGATATCTCTGAAAGGTGTCTTCTTTCATCATCCTTATTCCCATCTATTTTCATGCATTTATTCTTCCAGGTAAGAGTTATTATCAAGTTGTCAAGTTTTTTTTAAAAAAAATACATTAGGATTTTGATGTGAGTTGCATAACGTCTATAAGATGATTTGAGGTCAATATTTTATCAGTGATTCGGGTCATATTTTATGTCTTTCAGGAAATTTTTAGTTTTTTCTTAGTCTCATATATTCCTTATTTAGTTTATTTCTAGTCATTTCATATATTTGGTTGCTGCTAGAAGTATTCTACATATTAATTTTAAAACCAGGCATTAATTTTAATAAAAGAATCATCTTGCAATTTACTATACACTTATACAAGTAATATTTTAATATATTTTTCCTTAATATTCTATGAAAACAAAAAGAAGATAAATATCAATAGGCAGAGAAGGTGGTTATTAAGGTATATGGATTTGATGTGTGTGAAAATACTATTAAATGCTAACCACTTATCTCTGGTTATCTCATATCTATCTCCTTTTGCTCTTAACTTCTTACCTATTTTGCAAAATCTTCAAATAATCATAATTTATGACAGAAAGAAGCCTAAGTGCAAATTAAAGTTAATAATATGAATGATGCTGCCCCAGCGTGTTATAGGGAAGCAGACGCTGATTCACTGAGATGAACGAACCCAGGTGCATCCAGGAGGTGAAGACAGTGCAGCACTTGCTGAGTCTTTTCTGTGCCTGGGTTACCAGACTTCCTTATGCCGGGATTCACTGAGCAATAAAATGGTCAGTATACTTTTACCTGAAGTCTGAAGACTGGGTTATAGTGGGGGGGGGGGACCCATACCACAGATCCTTTTATCTTTGTGTAATAATCTACTTCATAGAGGTAATTTCAATGTTCTTTTTAGATTCATCTTTCTGTTATGAATCTTTATTTTTGCACCTCTCCTTTGCTTGTGTAATCCCATTTTTCTCAGATTTTCAGAGATGAACGCATCAAACTCTTCCAACGGGTGTCTTATTCCTGCCCATGTAGTTCTACAATCATCGTGTAAGAGCAGGAAGAGTAGAAAAGCATTGAAAACAGCGCTCACTGGCTTACAGTCACGGTCTCACTTTTATATTTCTCCCCACCTTGGTTACTTTCTTATTGTTGGGACAAAATACCAATGCCCAGAAGTTAGAGCAGGAGAAGATTTTTTCAGCTTGTGGATTACCCAGGCTTCAGTCCGTTCTCTGCTGGATACAAAGCAGAACAGCAAGGCAGAGGAGAAGTAGCCTATGGCAGGCAGGCAGAAGAAGGCAGCACCAGCAAGCCACCCTTTCCACTGTGCTCTCCTCAGGCTACAAATCTACCGATTGGTGCCACCCATACCAAGGGAGAGCGTTTCGTTTTCAGTAAATCCATCCACTCCACACCCAGAACCATGCTAGTCTAATCAGTGGGCAAATATGGTTTTGAAGTACCCCCAACCCATAGTCACACATCCTGGCTCAAATGAACTAAAAACAGAAAACAAACAAAACAAAAATCCACCTGGGAGCACCAAATGATTTGGGAGTATTTTTGGTATGATTCATAACTCTATCTCCTTTCATCTAGTACCAGGTCAAGGGCCTGATTCCAAGGCAATAAAGCTTGAAGTACTTAAATAGTATTAGATACCATATGCCCCACAATACACTGTCATGTCTGTTCTCAACATTTGCTGAGATTACAGAAATAATTCACTTGATATTCCTACTTGCCTTTATGTTAAGTACTTACCGTATCTCTTGCTTTGGTAGCACTTTCATTGTTTTGATTGTGACAGCACTAAAAGTTCTTTGGAAACTGTTCATTACCAATTTGGTTTATTTTGAAGAATTACTGCTTTTGAGCGGCAACAAGATAGCTCCTCGGACTAAGTACCTGCTTCGGCAAGCTTAGGGTCCAGGGTTCAATGCCTGGTCCAACATGCAGCGATGGTCCTGCAGGCTGAGCTGGTGAATGATTCCGGGCATGGTGGTACATGCCTGTATTCCCAGGCCTGGGGAGGCTGAAAATAGGAGGATTACTACAAGTCTGAGATGCATAGTGAGACCTTGTACCAAATACATAAAAAAAAAATTATTCCTTTAGGCCCTCCCTAAAGGGCCTGTTGCAAAGAGAAGCACCGAACATGAAAACTCAGAAATTTCTACTAAGGCTGGAAGTGGCATAAGAATTTATTATAAATTAAAATGAGCAAATACATTTTGAATCCAATTATAGAAATGTGTTCTGAGAACTGAGAATTATATGTCCTTTGCTGACATTACAGTAATAAAGCTATTTTTGGTGAGTACAAAAATCACTGATAATGCTGGACAAAGCATGGTGTTTGCAAATAAAACGGTGTTCTTTCTTACATGACCAAATTTATTCCTGATATCTTTCTTTTGTTAGCTGATTTGGTCATCTTAGCCTGGCAACAGACAATTAGTAAGGGAAATAATAGAATATCACAAGCAAATATCATCCATATGTAGGTGACATAAACATACAACAAGTGTGCTACCTATTTAATAACAGAGTGAGCCTTTACAGCAGACTCACTGATACGTGGGCCATCTTGATCTCTCCACTGTCATGTGGAAGTAGAAGCTTTATGAAAATTTGTTTGGCAGAAAATATTTACTGGGCCCCTTATATATGTTTATAAATACTGATATAACATTCCATGATGTTTTCACATTTAGCTGGCAAAAGTACATTGTTATTATAACTTTCTCAAAATTGTCTTCTCAATTATTTCAGTGAATAAAAAGGTTATCTAGCTAGAGATATAGCTCAGCAGCACAAGTGCCTGCCTGGCAAAAGCAAGGTCCTGAGTTCAATCCCAGTATGAAAAAAAAAAAAAAAAAAAAAAAAAAAAAAAAAAAAAAAAAAAAAAAAAAAAAAAAAAAAAAAAAAAGAAAGAAAGAAAGAAAGAAAAGAAAGAAACAAGGTTACTTATCAGACAAACTAGTATAACTTAAGAAACTAAAAGTGCATGGTGATATAAAGTGAATGAATTCCTACAGTAGATTATTGTATTTGCTGCTAATATTTGGGACTTTAAAGGACAGGCCTTCCACACATAGGCGCGCGCACGCGTGCACACACACACACACACACACACACACACACACACACTTGGTGATCTTACAAGCTGCTTGTAAGAATCCTGAGAATTATAGTCACTGCTATAGAAAACACAAAGAAACCTTTAAGAGTTTCCAGGAATAATAAATATTCCAGTAAACTACATAGCTTATAAGCAATCACTTTCTCCAAAAATAAACACATAGATGCTAGACTAAGAAGCCTTCATGATGGAAAAATAGGTCTATAGTTAATCCCTAGGGTTATGCTCCTAAGGGACTAAATACCCGCATAAATGATGTCCAATGAAAGAAATCCTTCAGTGGGTGAGTAATCAGAGCTACAACCTCTTCTTCCTCATCTTCATTTCCCCCTTTGTTCTCCCTTCCCTTCTGCACCCAGTACCACCCATTGGCTGAACCGATGGGAGTCAAAAGGCCAAGAAAGGAACCTGCTGGTACACTCTGTGGGAGCAAACTGCCAACATAAGAAGCTGGTGAGACTGGACGTGCGTCTGGAGTCACAGATGGTAATTTCTAGGCCTTAGCTTACACTCCATGGTGACACACAACTGCCAGGCAATAGTACTCTGACCCCTCCCGGCCTTAATGTGCTTCACAGCTACACATCGGTTAAGTCAATTGTGAGATTATCATCCCTTTTGCACAGCCTTCCTCCCATGACTGCCTTCTAGAGCACAGACTTCCCTGGCGAAACCGCTCTGCTCTTCTGATGTGTTGACCCTTAATTGCTGAGTACGCTTTACTTCCTCTTGACTTTAGGGATGATGACAATTGCGGTGCTCTATTTTTAGGATTTTTAGCTTGTGGAAATGGAAGATTATCTCACTACAATCTGGTCAATTAAGGATGATGCTCTATTTTGGGCACTGCTGTTTCATTTTTACTGGTTTAGTACACAAAGATGACACACTTCAGAGCCTGGGCAGACTTCACCAGGAGATTCTTCTTCCATCTTCAGAAGACCTCATGCCAATTATCTTCTGAACACTGGACTCTTTTTAGACCTGTAAATTTCTTTTATAACTTGGCTGCAGTGTTTGTTCTTATTCTCTCAAATGGAACAATATAATCTTTGGTTACTTTATTTGTTCAGATGAAATGAAATACTAGCCGCAGATGTATTTTCTAAATTATAGGTACAAAATATAATAAAATATAATTACAAAATACAAAAGTAGGTAACTTGGATTATTTTCAGTTTTAAAAACAAGCAGAAATAGTCACAGGAATCCAGTTAACCATAGCTAATATTTAAGGGAATAAAAATCATAACGGTTGTTTTGGAGTAAGGAAAAACATCATTGAAATTCTCAGCAAATGGTTCCATCTGTTGGCGGGCTAAATGTTTTTGACCAGACTGTTTGAGTAGTTTTTCTCTCCAATCACTCAACAGTTTCTGTGTAATCTACACACTTTAAATGTTTCAACAATTCAACCAAGTGTTAAAAAAAAAAAAAAGCAGCTACTTCTCTTGCCATTATTTCCTGTCAACCACTCAAACTCAAGGAAATGCTAAGAGATGACTTAAGATTGTGTAAAAGTGTCCCAAAGACTGAGAGATTTGAAATTTAACATTTCTCCAAAAATCTCTCTTGTATTTATTATGTTAGCCCACTCCCTACTAGCGGAGAACCCCTTGCAGGGAGACCTTAACAATGAGAAGAAATAAATATTACCTTACCAATCTGGGTGTTTTATACCTTCCATAGAGCTATAGCTATTCTGACATCTGTTCTTGTCTTCTTGTCTCCTGTTCAGTCCACCCCCAGCTCTGGGCACAGTGTGCTCCAGATGGAGAGTCTCTGTCCCAAACCCTAAGTGGGGTGTACTCCACCAGTGTGTTGCCTTGCTGTAACATTCTTCTCTGAATAGGCCTTGTGATGTCATATTTCATGCTTTTTCCCAGGCTGGCCATTCTGTCTAATATTCCATGACAATCTTTGCACTCTGGCAAACCATGGCTCATCACTCAGCTGCATTTTTCATACTATTTTCTTTAATCTTCCTTAAGAAATAACTTTACCAATTTATATGCTCTCCACACTACTTTGCATGTATCTATGGGCTTAAAACATTGTAAGTTGATATTTTTCTTCTTAATGAACTGTAGGAGCTCCTGAGGACATTTATATCTTACTTGTCCTTTATTAGCAATGACTGCGCAATTGTATAAACTTAACAATTCTTTCTTTTCTAGATGAGATGCATCAACATAAAGATGACAAAGAAAGTGCACCAAAAGAGCCAGCTTTAACTCTTTAATCAGTGTCTCACCATTCCAGTGCTCTATAATCAGTTTATGAGAAGGAAAGGTTGATTCTGGCTCACAGTTTGGAAGGGGCATTTGCTGGATGCCCCCTCGTGGCTCTGGGCCTATGACAAGACAGTGCATCATGGCCAGGAAAAGGTAGTAGAGCAATCTTTTGCACCCCGTGGCATCCAGGAAGCAATGTGATAAAGTGAAAGACTACATCCTACAGTACCCTCCCAGGGCACACTTCACAGCTCTAAGATCACACATTAAGTCCACAATTTATGTCTTCTTTTTTAAATTTATGTATTTGGTACAGAGTCTCACTATGCAGCTCGGTGGTCCTCTAGTCTTCAGCCTCGTCAGCACTGGGATTGCAGACATGAGACACCATGCTGGATCTCAGTGGCTCGCTCAGGGTGCCTGGGGTGGGGGGAGGGTAGCATGACGTGGTGAAGGGGATTAAACCCTGTTCCTGCGCTTGCCTAAGCATGTAGCTAATCCACTGAGATATCTCGCTGGCCCTCCCAACTTCTAAAATGTACACTGTTTCTTAAATCTTCACACACTCTACATGAATTGATTAATTAAATTATAAAATCATATACAAGGGTGTTAGATGCAATAAAATACACTTTTATTTTTATTTCTTAAGGAACACAAAATATAATTAAAAAACCAGAATTAGAATCAATAAAAATTTGACTAAACAAAGTAATAGGAATTTAACAATGGTTGCCATATTCCATGACATTATCTTCAAATTAGTTGTTTAGATTGCCAGATAGAAACATGCAAAATTATCCTTAAAAAGAAAAATAAAATAAAAAGCTATAAGAAATGTCTTTTTAAAGCAAAATTTTGAGCATTAACTGCTCTTTCAAAAGACCAGCAGAAATCACCAGTATAATTATCTTAATTATCCTGCATATATACTCAAATATATATTTTTCATTTTTTATCTTTTTTCCTCATCCCAGATTTTCCTTCCCACTGAAAAATTTCTTTTCCTTTAACTGTATGCATTGTACCATTCAGAATATAGTTACCCTCTCAGACTCAGCCTTGGAGGTCCAATTCAACCAATTATTCCCCTCCTATCTGTCCAAAAGAACTGAAATCATCATACCACAGCAATGTATGTGAACACATGTATATAGAGGCACAATTTGTTATATAACACAGAATTTTATACACACTGGAGCTGTTTTAAGTACACAACCCTCCTTTTTATTCTAAGAGCTGAAAAAATTCAAACAAAGCTCAAACCAAGCAAAAATATGTAAAAGTCACTCAAAGTCTTATACTAGCTCTTTTGATAACTTTTAATCTGTGCTTCAGTGGTTTTTATTAATTTTCTGAGAAATGTTTTTCATTTTAATTTCTATTTTTTGTCATTGCATGTGTGCAGTATGCAATGATGCCGTTCATTATGAGGGGCTGCTACCCACACGTAGTACAGCCTGATTCCTTTCACGTCCCTTTACATATCTACTATGCCCCTCCCCATCTCCTGGTCCCTTTTCCCGTTGCAAAATATCTATCTCTGTATTTTCTATTGTCTGTCTTTTACTTTCATCTTTCATTTATTTATACCTTTAGACCACAATGCTAAGCAAAATAAGCCAAGCACAAGCTGAGAAATATTTCTTATCATAGTAAGTATGGGTTTCAAGACCAAGTTTATACCCAACCAGGCCTTTGGTAAAGCAGGAAAACATCCTGGTAAAATGTTCTTTTGCTTCTTCCAGGTAATAATTCTGACCCAAGTGCAAGAGAGAGAACCTCCAGTGTGGAAATTGTCAGCTCTGTAATCTAGATGAAAATGCATGTGGGCAAGTAACATAGGTTAATTGGCTAGCACTTGGGTTGCTCTTTGGCTGAAGAAAATCATTGGTCTATCACAGCAGTTCTCAACCTGTGGGTTGCGACCCCAGTGGAGGTTGAATGAGTACATAATGTCTATCAGGTATTTACATTCCGAATCATAACTGTAGCAAAATTACAGTTTTGAAGTAGCCACTAAAATTATTTTTTGGTTTGGGGTCACCACAACATGAGGAACTGTATTGCGGGATCACAGCATTAGAAAGGTTGAGGGGCTGGGGAGATAGCTCTGTGACACAAGTGCCTGACTGGCACGTGCAAGGTTATGAGTTCAAACCCAGGCCCCACAAAAAAAAAAAAAAAAAAAAAAGGTTGAGAACCACTGGTCTATCAGCAGAAGTGAAACCTTTCCATGTTACTCGATAAAGGTGTACGTGAATTCTGTTCCTTTCCTGTCCTACCTGGCTGACTCTCTCAGAGATGGAACATCTTAATAGGAGCTTGTTGCCAATATGTTCTCACCATTCAGGGATTAATCCTGAACTGCTTGACCCTTGTCACTTGGCACTTACATTATAAATTGCTCCTGACATCACTCTTCATTACCTCATTTACGGTCATAACACCCCTTTCACCCTTCATGAAATTCTTCCATTTTGGTCTCTCTTCACAATAAAGTCCTTTGGCTTTGCTGTTTCAGACAGGCATTAATAAGGAACCATTCCTTGTGTCCCTATCCAAATACTACTTACTTTGCTATAAACCCATGTGGTCACTACTTCCACCGGCTTCACATCAGCTAGTGAGAGAAATTCTGGCATGGACCTCCATGCAAGGGAGTGGTGTATTTTCCATAAGTTACTAGACAAACTACAAGAAAATGTTCATGACATGTGCAAGCTGCATATATAGTTTCATATATAAAGGTTAAAAATTATTTTTTAAACCAGGTATGAAGGCATATACCTATAATCCCAGCTCTCCAAGCAGGCTGGGAATCTGGAAATTTACAAGTTCAAGCCTTTCCTGAGTAACTTAATGACTTAGCAAGACCCTGTCTCAGATAAGGAGGGAGGCAGGGATTCAGGGCCAAGGGTTTGATCCTCTTGTATTACACAAATACTTATTTGTATAAAATAAGTATACAAAATACACTTATTTTAAAATTTCGCCCCATAAAACTAAAAAATAAAATAAAATTTCACCCAACAATTGGTTGAAAATATAAGCCACTGCCACCATCCCAGAGCCTAAGACTCTCACCACCATTATTGTTGCCCCCCTCTATGACTTACTCCTACCCTAAATCTTGTCATGGCTTCCTTTCTTCTTTTATAGTTTAGATCATAAGTCTGGAACTTTTTTTTTTTTTTTCCTGAAAATTCCAGGTACTAAGTGTTTTAGACTTCAAAGACTATATAACGTCACTATTTTTGTTTTCTTTCTTCCTGTTCTCATTTGTTTTAAAACAGCCCTGTAGAGCCTCTTCCGCTGATCTGCCATGCAGACCCTAAACTAGTAAGGCTCTTTAAAACATTACACATAAGTGCTAAGATAGGTGGACACTGTGTTCCACATCCTGTCTGTAGTATTTGCTTGCCTTGTCACACATGGTTGTGCCGGGAGTTCTTGACTCAGGCTATACACTCTGAACGTGTGGGTCACTTTACTGAGGAGCATTCTAAAACAAATGAGCGAATCTTTTCGCTCTGCGGAGCAGCGTGTTGTAGCTCCCACTGACCCTCGCCCTCAGCCACAGTGGATGCTGACGATTATCAGTTGTAATTGTTCCCATTCTGTATCTCTTTGCATTTCCCTAATTGCCAGTTGTGGTTCTAATCTTCATTTCTCCGAATGTGAATAACAACGTGGGGCACAGATCTATCATGTCTTGGCTATTTGGATTTTCTATTTTAGAAGTAGCTTGCTGAGTTCTTGAGTTTTGTACAGTGAGGGGATCAGACTGCTCTGCTCCAAAAGGCAACATATCCACATACTGAATATTTTAACCTTCAGGAAATGGAGAAAATGACGGAAACAGGATGGTCTCCCCGACCTTCTCCTTCCGCCCCTCCTAGAGTGCTAGAGGAACTGGAGAGCAGTTCCTCCGCACCTTCTCCTTATCCTGAAACCTTGATGTTCTTCACCTGTTGGGAGCTCATAAGACTCC
>PVJA010018520.1:0-39819 GCA_004027025.1 Myocastor coypus | reverse complement strand
CTCATGACCTTGCACTTGTCAGGCAGGCACTTGTGCCATGGAGCTCTCTCTCCAGCCCCTTAAACATTTTTTTTTCTGCACAAACAGTAACATACATACTGTAAAATGTTTGGAACCAGGGATTTAGCTGAGTGACACAGCGTCTGCCTGGCACGCATGAGGTCATTAGTTTGGTTCCTGATACCAGGAAAAAAAAGACTGAAAAGAGCAGGAAAAAATTGAATCACCTAAATTCCACTTTATACTGTTCAGCATTCACATTGCTGGGACAAAGTACCTGAAACTCACAAACTAAAAGTGGAATATATTTCCTTCAGAACCTGAGAGGTTTCAGTCCATGGTCAGGGCAATCACAAACATCACTGGAGAAGGACATGATAGAGCAAAGATGCTCACTTCATGGCACAGGGAAATGGCATAGCAGACAGAAGAGCACCAGCAAGATATACACCATGCAACAGCACACCTCTCTGAAGTATCTCCTCCAGCTGGACTCTACCTTCTTTTTTTTGTGGGACTAGGGTTCAAACTCACAACCTTGCACTTGCCAGGCAAGCACTTGTGCCATGGAGCTATCTCCCCAGCCCCCATGACTCTACCTTCTAAGAGCACAGCAGCTGTGGATATCAGAGGATAAACCCACTGATCATTTTGATGAGTCATGAGTCCCCCATGATCTAGCCACCTATCTAGGATTGTCTTAATACACTCAAGTTAACAATTAAAATTAATTGACACAAGTCTGCCCCTTGTCAACTTGACATGTAATAGCATGCCTTAAACCATACTTAATTTCCAAAAAAATAATCATCCTATATAACATGATATAATATCCTATGTACAACAAGAAATGTCATTTCTTCCTAAAAGTTTCATCAGTTCCAGCATGGATTCAAAGTCCAAGTCTAATTGCTCCTCTGGGACTTAAGGAAGAGTTCTAGGTATTATACCTTAGGTCTAAAATGCTTCCCAAAGGGCCAGTCAGATAGCTCAGTGGATTAAAAATGGGTTCAATCTAGCATGCCACCCCCAGGCATGCTGAGACTAGGTGTGGTGACACATGCCTGTAATCCCAACGCATGGGCAGCTGAAAAACAGCAGGATTACTATGAGTCCTATCTGTGTAGTGAGACCCTGTAGACCCTGTATTAAGTACATACAAAATAGTAAAATGGCTCCTAAAGTTTTGATATGTCTAAAGGTGGTACTTCTGGAAAGTCACTGGATTAGGAGGCCATTGGCCTTACCAGTGGAATAATCCACTGAAGAGTTCATAGGTGAATATGATGTTAGGAGGTGGAGCTTGGTCAGGAGAGGTGAATCACTGGGAGCATGACCCAGAGGAGCATGTTCCTGTCCCCAGCTCCTCCCTTTTCTCTCTGTTTCCTGGCTTCTATGTCTTGAAAAGCTTTCTACCACCAAATCCTTTCACCATGCACTTTCTGCCTTGGAACCAGCTGACAACACAATGACTGAACTCTAAAACTGAACCAAAGGAAACCCTCCCTCCTTTAAGTTGCAAGTGTTGGATATTTTGTTCTAGCAACAGGAAACTGTGTAATAAATCTGTAAAGCCCTGTAAAATCAAGTAGCAAATTCCACATTCTGAATATATGGGTTCAGCGATCCTGTTTCAAAAGGGAAGAATAGGAGATAGATAAGAATAGGACCAAAGCAAGATCAAAATCAAGCATGGTAACTTTAACTACTGTTACTCCATGGCAGGATATGAGTTACGGAGGCCTTTGATTGTCCCACCCCTATAGTTTTACCTGTTGCATTCCACACAGCTTCTCAGACTAGCCCTGCTGCCTGCTTGCAGATTTTCGTGGAAGAATTTCCTCATTCCCAATATCTCTCACTTCCTGTATTTTCCACTGCACCTTCAGCTTGATAGTTTCTCTCTCAAGCGTACATTGCGTGGTCTCCCAGGCTTTCCTTTGAAATGTGGAGGAAGCTTTCACAAACCCACAACTCTTGTATTCTGTGTGTTTGTCAAGATAAGAACACAGAGAAAACCAAGTTCTGCCACCACGCCAACCAGTAGCCAGGCCACCATGAAAGAGATTCTGAATTGCCTAGGTGACTGAGCACAGTGACATGAATCCCAAGGAACCTGCTGCCTTGGTGGCTCTTCTTAAAACAAGACACTTAGGTTCTCTTCTGAAAGGAAGATAGATACTTCGTATCCCTGAGTCTGTGGTGGGTAAGTTCTTGCTAATTACTGAGATACCCTCAAGATATTTTTTTAGTCTTCAAAGTACATGATTTCTTTTTGATAGTGCCATTCCTTTCTGCAACCATACCTCCTTTGGTCTCAACTTTAAATTAAGTTATTTTTGGACCAAATTCTTTTTTCAATTTTTTCTCTTTTTGCTCTCAGTTCTCACAGTAAATAACACTAAAAGCAGCCAGCCATACTACCACCTGAACATTGGACTTCCTCAAAGCATTGATCTGTTGACAGATCCATTAGTGAACCACCTTAAAGTTCAGCCTCTTCTGAAGTCTTTGGACGTGGATAAAATGTAGACAAGATGTTTTCCATAGCATAACATTCATGGCCTCTGCTATAATTCCTAGTAGAGTTCTCATTTCTATCTGAAATCTGAGCGTGACCTTTAAAATATTCACATGTCTATCACTGTTCTGCTCTTTTGAGCTTTCATTGGACTTATCAGTTAAACTTTACTTACAGCATTCCTAGCATTCTCCATTCCAGTTTTCCAAATTATTCCAAATTCTACCCAGAGGTCATTTCCATAGTTAGGTATATTCGCAGCAACAACTCCACTTTTCGGTACATTTTCTGTATTGGTTAGCTTTTCCATTGTTGATACAAAATTTCTGACATGTACAAATTAAGAGGGCAGGTTTTTTGGGTTACAGTGTAAGAGGTTTTTAGTCTATGGCCAGCAGGCTCTAAGAAACATCATGGTGGAAGGGGGTAGTTAATCAAAACTCATTTAATAGTGCCTGTATGGAATTCATGTAGCCCAGGTTGACCTGGAATTTTTTTTTCTCGCATCAACTTCCTAAGTGCTGGGATAGAGGCATGGGCCACCATTCCCCATATCCTCCTATGTAAATTTTAATCATGCCATTATATTTTCATTACTTTTCATTGTATTAATGGTGATATATTCTTTCATTTATGAATGGTCTGTAATGTAACTACTCCCTTGTGTTTGACATTTGGATTATTTTTCCCTAGTATAAATAGTAATGTGATGACACCTCTACATGTAAATCTATCTGAACATCTCTTTGGTTTTTCTCAGAATTTATTTCTGTGAGTGAATATAGTTAGCCAATATGACTTTTAAGACAGCATGTTAAAAAGAAAAAACAGTATGTGGTAAGCCTTAACAATACCTTCAAACAAAGCACCTGTGTAACATAATAAGTTACTGCGCTTACCTTGCTTTTCAAGTTGTAACCATACACAGAAGAAAAAGGCTGAAGAATGAGGTTTAAGATTGGCATCCCAGCGGTAAGGGGTTCATCACTGAGCCTTCTGTGACAGCCCCATCCCCAGGATGCACTGAGATGGCAATTGAGACAAGGCGTGGTGGCATGCACCTGGAATGCCAGCTCTTGGGAAGCTGTAATCAGGTGGATCACTAGGAGTCCAATCTAGTAGTGAGACTCTGAACACCCTGTAGACTCTTCCTTAAAATATCAAAAAAAAAAAGATTAGCATCGTATCAGGTATTCTTTTAACCTTGTTTTATTACTTCTAGAGTCTCTCTGTCCCTATTGCTCTTAGTGTTATTTTTAGTGAGAAATAGCTAGTTGTTAGGTTGTAAACTTGCTGCTTGGGGCCCTGAAAATATGTGCATGTTTATACTCTGTAGTTCTCTCTGACAAAATGAAAACTTTGCATTCAGCTTTCACTGCCTTTCTATTTCCAGACCTGTGCATGCATTTAGAAAACTGTATGCAAATAATGATGTTTTATAGAACTTAAAAGATACTAAACAATAGGAGTGAACATGCAGTATCTGCATCCTGATAGCCTATTTAGTTCATCATGCTAATCATAGCACTGAGAATACATTTTAATATATGAAAACTTAATTTCTTACCGTTTGTTTCTGTTCTACCTGAATTATGGAGCCAGAGAGCCAAGCCAGTCTTGTGAGGGAGCTCACAAAGTGTGACATTACTCTATCTCACCAATATGGATCTAAGCAAAGCCCAAGAATTCAGTACCCAGGATTCACATAGTGAAGAGGGCAGATGCTGTTGGCCAAACTCAGAGAAATGAGAGGGAGAGGTAGATTGGGACTAGAGTTAAAATAATTATATATATTTTGTGAAGTACACTATGATAATTCACATGTATACAGTGTATAATTGTGAACTAAGTGATTAGCATTTCTTTGTGCTGAGAATCTTCAAACTGCTCTCCTATAATTGCCTTAATTTATGTAATAAATTATTGTGAACTGTAGTCGCCCTGATGTGCTGTAGAGCACTGGAATTTATTCTCCCTGTGCAATAGTACTTTGATACCTGTTGTGTCCAACTGCTTTCTATCCTCTCTTCTCCCTACCCTTCCCAGTCTCTAGTAACTGCTAATTTGTGTACTTTTAAGAAATCGTTTCTTGGCTTCCATATATAAGTGAAAATATGCCTCCTGCGCCAGGTTTGTTTCACATATTTTGTAATTGACCTCTAGCTATATCCTTTGGCACAAATGACAAGGTTTAACTCTATATGTGGATGAATCAAATTCCATTGTTGTATAATGTACATTATTTCTCCCTCCATCCATGCATCCATGCATCCATGCATCACACTGTATGCTCTTCAGTTAATTCTGCATGTTGCCTAAGTAACTAGACCTTGGGCTCACAGATGTTCATTGAGGCCAGAAGACAAATAATTCCATATATACTGTGCTACTCTGCTCTCTTATAGGGCAAGGGTAATTAGAGTGATGGAATATTTTTAGTTTTGGTCTGAGTTGAGAAAATAATTCAACTCTGAGATTTCAAAGCCACTTCTTTTGTTTTCTGTAAAAAGCATCTAAAGGCCACAATTCAATTTTATTAAAAGAATATATTATAGTTGAGGGAAGTTAGCTCGCCTGCACTTGAATTAACATGTTGTTATGTTCCCTACTGTTTGTCATTCCTTGATTTGCGTTGAAGAGTTCTATTTACTTATTCATTCAGTTCATTGTTTTTTAAGTTGAATTACTCATAGGCTTTAGAACTAGCATTATTAAAATCCTTTTGCTAACGAACGCTAAACAAAAAAACAAATAATTTTGAAAAATAAAGTTTTAAAGACAACAATAAAAGCATACCAAATTTTGAAACAGTATAATAGGATATTAACAATGTTTATTATATTGTACGTTATTATCCTCACTGCAATTGCTCAAATTACAAGATACAGGCATACAAGATTGATCAAACACATAAGCACTGACTGTTCCTTTCAGTGAATTATAGAAATTACTACTATAAGTCTCTTAGCTCTTTTGGGTATATATACATTTTTCCACCATCCCAGTTGTTCTTTACTTTTGAGCAATTTCATTCTCTTTCACTGTATCTATTTTACCTTTTGCATCTTGTTTAAATGTGTCAGATGAAGACATAAAAAGGGCACATAAGTGTATGAGAAAATGTTCAACATCATTGGTCATTTGAGAAATATAAATGAAAACAAAAGATTTTTTAAATGTGTTCAGAGACTAGGGAGTAGTGACTGAAAGTAGTAGTTACTGAGTAGTGCATGATGGTACATTCTTGAAATCTCAGCATTGAAGCTGAGGCAGGATTGCCATGAGTTCAAGGCCTGCCTGGTCTATACAGTGAGTGCAAGGTCACCCTGAATTACAGAGCAAGACTATATCTACATTTCTTTTGGTTGTAATGGTTTTCATTTCCTTCTTCTTGTTTTCTTATTTTTCCTTTTAGAAGCAGAAGAAACTCTTTTGATCGACATTGCTTCAAATAGTGAGTATCTTTTTGAGTGACATTGATTTTCATTTAACAGTTGTTATTTACCTGACTATTCAGTGTATTCAAGACATCATTTTGAGCACCTCTTGTATTTTACCATTTTCTCTTTTAGTTTCCATTTTCTTAAGGCAGGTAGTTGGTAAGAACGTTTCTAAGAATTTTAAAATTATTTGTTTTTCTAATGACAAACTTGGAGCTGCCATTATTATTCCTGTCAGTTAAATCACACTGTAGAACTGATAATTGTATGAAGGGCTAGTAAAATGTTTGAAGCACTTAAGATTTATACATAGATTTTTGTTGTCTTTTAATTGCTGTCATGTTTCATACTTTTTTCCTGCACTTTACTTTTTAACATTAAATCATAACATTTTCATTTGTTTATTACCTTACTTTGGAAGGCTATAGAGTTCCAAAAGTTGCTTGTGTAGGCATTCTTTCTTTTTTAAAGATAATTTTGGTCTTTTATTTATCTCTGTCCTTCAAAGCATCTCTATCAGAGGGAACATGATCTTCCTTTTCACTGTTTTTGTTCTCTCATTTTTATCTGTTTGCAGCAAATCATTGACTTTCTGTGTAAGCTGTTCTTTATCATCTAATTGTACTGTGCTGTGGAAAGGAGAAAATGGGCACTTGGCTGCTCGCATTGCTGCTGTGTGGTTGCCATGGGAAAGAGTATCTGACTACATGAATCTAAATCGGTCACCTTATCTCTCGGTTGAGTCCTTAGATGAGTAGGACAAGTACTTAACTTCGGGCTGCAGGATATACACAATTTTGCTTAGATGTGGTCCCCTTGGCAGTACTAATTTGTTATGAATGGGTTAGGAAGACTTTTTGTAGTTTGGATTTTATTATCCTTTTGTTTATCATTAATTGTGAAAGTCTTAAGAACTGTTCCTGAAATACTAATCTATTTGTTGGCTTTTGTTATAGGTATCCAAGACAGACAATAACTCAGTATCTTTGTTTTCCTGAGCTTAGACAGAAGAACACAAAAGCAATACTAACAAAAGAAAAATGAAAGGAAAGTAACTTCTTCAGTGATTGATGTTACTGCTGTAATAAGATAGTGAAATATACTGCTCTTGGTATAGAAAGTTATTTAATCCAAAGCTGAGAAGTTAAACTTAACAGTGCCTTTTCTCTTTCACACACTGAATTTGTGCCATTAGTTTTGCTGTGATCTTGCCTGCATAGAAGTTAGTCATATGTTGTTATATAGAGGTCAACATACTGGACCATGAGGAGAGATAGTTGATGGCTGCTCATAAAATGCTTCGTTTCTTCCTCCTCATTTAGTAGTGGGTTTCACAGAGAAGTCTATAGAACACATAATGAGTTGTTGTAAGGGAGCCCTGTATTTGTCATGTAAGCCTGATTTTAGTATAAATGTGTATTTTCCCACTGTCTGAATATTGGCAACAAATACTTTTTACATTATTTTATTTTAGTGTTAGGGACTGGAGATGGAGCTCAGAGGCAGTGTACTTGCCTAGCATGCACAGAGCCCTGCATGCAGTTCCCAGTACCACAAAAATATGTCAGGTTAGAGAGTTAATACTTCTTTATTATGTATAATTTATATTATTTTGGTACCAGGGATTTAATATGGGCCCATTATGTGTAATTTATAAGCTCAGAAGTATTTAAAAATGTCAAATTAAAATTGTTCTCCTGGAGATCACCACTGTGGCTAGCAATTTCATATATTTCTTTTTAGTCCTTTATTTATATTCTTACATAATTGGGATCCTTACATATAGAATTTTGATATTTAGGTGCTTAAGTGGGAAAGGTTTTATTTGCTGTGTTTTATGGAGGAAGGGGATTAGGGAACTGAACAAAGGTAGATTATATTTTCTGCTATTGGGAGTTGAATTTTATCTTCTAATTGCTTATTATACTAGTAAATAGAACAGTGAGTGCATTGTTGATGTTTATTTTAATAGTACTTTACTATTTGATTTTCTATTTCTGTATATAGTCCACACTATCTACAACCGATTTTTTTCTCCTTTCTGTCATCTATAGATGTTAGTTTTGCTTCACATCTCATTATACCTGTGATTATTTGGGGACCAGTGCTAAATAATGATGATGATCCTTGGTTAGCTGCTGATCTCAGGAAGAATGCTGCAGGTGGCTTCCTGTAGTTAAGGACATGCTTGCCTATTGTTTTGATAGTTGAAAAAATGTGAAGAAATTGCATTTATTCAACTTTGTGTGTTCTTTAAAATCATGCCTGCCCACTGAATTTTGTTCAGTGTTTCAGCATTTTTATGAAGATAATTATAATTTTTCTTCTACTTTGATGACTTATTGATGGAATATATTATACTAATTTCTTAATATCACTCTCTCTTGCTTATTTGTTATTCAAAAATTATTACTGAGTACTTCCTCTTTGCCAAGTATGGTTTTACCACTGTGGATCTTTAGAAAACAGTGAACCAGTTACAACTCCTGCTGTGATCGTTCCTTCTGTGCTGTATACATGCCTACGATTTATTCGTTTGCCATAACCATGCCAGATTCTAGGAATATAGCAGTAATCAGTACACTTTTAGTCCTTTATGGAATTTAATATAGGAAACAGACTTTAAATCAATAATATACAAACACATCATTAGAGTTTTGATAAACACTATCAAGAATTGACACAAAAGGATTTATAAGATAGATGACTATATTAGACAGGGTGGTGCGGGAGCACTTCTTTGAAGAATTGGCATTTAAACTGAGATTAAGCTACATAAGAGACAGCTGAATGTAGGAGAGAGAAAGAGTATCCCAGAGAAGGGAGCCACTAGGCTCCAAGTTGAGAAATACCTTGACTCTGCAATAATAAAAGACTTCCAGCGAACCTGGAATCTGGAACAGAGGTTGAGTACCAAAGCAAGACTGACTAGGACTAGCTACAATAGAATCTTGCAAGCCAGTGATGTTGAATCTACATTTTAACACAACAGCAAACAAAGATTTTCATGCTGAACTATCACTTGCATGGAAGCAGAATAATTAGGAAGCTGTTTCAATAATAAAAGGCAGAGCATGCTAATAGTAGAAATGCAGAGACATAACAGACTTAACAGATACATTTGTGGGCACATAAAATATAAGAGTTGGTTTGGTTGTAACAGTTGAAGGAGGGAAGTGTCAAGAATACTTGGCAGTAGGGGGCGGGGGAGATAGCTCAGTAGAATAAACACTTGTCTGGCAAGTACAGGGTCCTGAGTTCAATCCCTGGTACCACAAAAAAAGAACACTTGGCAGAAATCAGAAATCCCAGAGTTTTGACATGAATGTAGATGATGGTACTGTGTACATAAATGCACTGCAAAAGGAATGTGTTGCCTTTGGGGGATATCCTGCACACAGTTTTAGGTGTATTGGGAGTGCTTTGAGACACCTTAATGCAGGTTATAAATTCACAGCTAAAGCTTAGAAGAAAGATTTAAACCACTAGCATATGAATTATATGTAAATTAGTGAGAAATGAGTGTGATTGCATATGTATAGTCATTCTGTCTAACACAGAAGCCACTAGCTACACTGTTGCTTTACTTTAGATAAAATAAAATTAGAAATTCAGTTCCATAGTTGTAGTACGCATATTTCAAGTGTTCATGAGAAACATTGGGTTAATGATGACCGTATTGGATAGCACAACTATAGAACATGCCCATCATCACACAAAGTCCTATTGCACAATGCTAGTATCAAATAAAGATGATGTGGAATTGAACTCAAAAGAACTGTAATTCTTAAATGTTAGAGTACAGGAAGAGCTATCTCAAAGGGTCCTAACAGTCAATGACCAGAAAAATTAGACAAGAGTATCATAGGATACTCCAAGCAGTGATAACTAGTGGATTCTGCTTGTAATTTTAACAAAGTGGTTGAAGAGAATATTCATTGTATTTATCAGTATGGAGGTTATTGATGACCTTAAAGCAATTATAGGTCATGGAAGGAGAAAGACTAATTCTGCTTAGGGGATCATCAGTATAGAAGTCTTACTGGAGTTAAGAGAGACAGAGACCATAGTAGGAGGGAAATATAGGGTAGAGGAAGGTGTTTGGCTTTTGGATAGGAAGAACTTGAAATATAATTTTATGTTGGTGGGGAGGAACCTGTGAAGGGGAGATTTTAGAGATGTGAGTGTCTTTGTAGAAAGTGGTTATAAAGATTACTATGAGGATTGGAAAATTCAAAGTGAAGAGGAGTCTTTGTATCAAAAGGGAAAAAAAGGAGATGATAACAAATACAAGTAAATGTCTCAGTTACTCTTCTCGCATTGCTAGGATAAATACCCAACACCCAAAATGAAGGAAGGAAAGGTTTATTTAGCTCACAGTTACTGAAGGCTTCAGTCCATATTCATCTGGCTCTAAGGCAGAGTGGCACATGGCAGAGAACAACCTTTCATGGGATAGCAAAGAGCAAAAGGAAGAGTAGCAGCAACAATGGCAGCAGAGTGGAAGTCTGTCTCTCTTAAGTTACATTCAGGCAATCTGCCCCAGGCTGGAGGAAGTACTCACGCCCTTAATGCTAGCAGCACTAAGACCCATAATCCCAGTGGTCATGAGTTAATCTCAAATACTAGAAATCCCTGCTTCATGGCTGCATGAGGTTTTGGAGGGACAACTAGACAGCATAATATTCCGCCCCTAGATCATACACATCCTTTTGTGCAACAGGCATTTTAGTCTATCTCTAGGAGTTGCCAAAGTCCTAACATTTTCAGCATTACTGAAAAGTCCAAGTCCCAAGTCTCCTCCAAGATCTAAGGCAAACTCATAGGTATGAGCCCCTGTATGAAAGAAAAGTTAAACACTTCCAACATTCAAAAGCACAAGATAGAGCCGGGCGTGGTGGCGCATGCCTGTAATCCCAGCACTCAGGAGGCTGAGGCAGGAGGATCGGTGCGAGTTCGAGACCAGCCTGGGCTACAAAAGTGAGCTCAAGGCCAGCCTGAACTGCATAGCGAGACCCTGTTTCAAAAAGACAAAAAAATAAAATAAAATAAAAAGCACAAGATAAATATTACCATTATAATATAAAAGGTACACACAGCAGGATACCAAGCATTGGGACCAACACAAGTCCAAAATCCAGCAGGGCAAACACTGAATCTTGTAGGTCCACATGGGATATCTGAAGCAATCTGTGGCAAATTGAGAGCTCCAAGTGGCTCTGCCCCTATGGTACTCTTGGTGGTAGCTCCCATGGCTTCTCTCTTAGGCTGGATTCACTCCCTCCTTGCAGTTTCCTGGCTTTTCCAAACTTCTGGAGTTTCCAGTGAGTAGGCTTCTCACAGATTTACACACTGCCCTTTCAGAGGCACACTGCCTGGCCTTCCAGGCCTTATTCTGAAATCTAGGTGGAACCCTTCTTAACCTCACAACTCCTGTATTCTGAATGCACCTAAAACCAATGCCAGGTGGCAGATGCCATGATCTGCTGCCAGCTGGCACAGTAGCCAGGCTTCCTTCTGTCTTGACTATAGGGGTCAAGTGCCTGGATTGCTGAGCACTCTGACCCTGATTCTGAGGATTAAGTTCTCCATGCCATTCTGGAATGTATAGCTCTGTGGCTTTACCCTCAAGGCAAAGTCCCAGACCTTTGCAATTCTAAGGCTGCAAAGCTTGGAGACTTTCTGCCTTTAGTGATACCCTGAAGCTATTCTTTTGATTCTCTGGTTCCTTCCTGGCAATAGAGAGCCTCTCAGCTTTATCTTAACAGTCCATAGCTTTATTGGAGCTACCTTTCTGGCTAAACTCACAGCATTTTAAATTATCCTGCTGGGCCTTTTTTTTTGTTTGTTTGTTTTTTTGAATCTCAACATAAATCTGGCTAAAATCCTCTAACAATAACCAGTCCACTGCCCCAATATTTGGTTGCTTTGAGATTTCTTTTGCCAAATTAATGAGACCACCATGCTTAAATTCAGTCTCAGGCAAAGTCTCTGGACATGAGCAAAATTCAGACAAACTTTTTGCCAAGCTAAAACAGATGCATCTGGAGTCCAACAACCAGTGCAGTCCTTCTTCCCAGCAGAAACCTTCCCGGTCTGGTCTTTACAGGCAGGAATTCTATCAGCATTGTGCTCTTCGGAGCTTAGACTAGAATCTCTCCTACAAAAGAGCCAAAGGCGTTGCAGCTCTTCACTAGTAGGCGACCTCTCCAAACTTTTTCCATCTCTTCCCATAAGCCATTCCCAAAATCCTCATAATCCACATGATCAAGTCTAGCCACAATAACGACCCCACTTTCAATAGCAAATTCTGTCTCAGTTACTCTTCTCTCATTGCTGGGATAAATACCCAACACCCAAAATGAAGGAAAGACAGCTTTATTTAACTCACAGTTACTGGAGTTTTTGGTCCATATTCAGTTCTAAAGCAGAGGGGTACACGGCAGAGAACATTTCTCAGGGGAGTAGCAGCAACAATGGCAACAGAGAGGAAGTCTGTCTCTCTTAAGTTGCATTCAGGCTATCTGCCTCAGGCTGGAGGAAGTACTCACACCCATAATCCCAGCAGCACTAAGACCCATAATCCCAGTGAGTCATGAGTTAATCTCAAAGTCTAGAAGTCCCTGTCCCATGACTACATGAGACATTGGGGAGACAACTCGACACAAACCATAATAGTAGGTTTCCATCTAATAGCTTCATTTATCCCTGAAGTATGAGGCAAAGCAATCCTTTTAGAACAAGAGGGCATTAAAAGACAGGGCTCTAAAGTCTGAAGTAAATGAGAAAGTATGGAACAGTTCTTCCAATAGCAAGAAACTCTCACTGATTATGGAAATTAATTCTTTAGTATAGTGGGCCTAGTTGAAGTTGACAAGCAAAACTTTATAGTGATAGGAGCTCAATCTCAACCAATCTCTCTCTCTCTCTGTCTGTCTCTGTGTGTGTGTGTGTATGTGTATGACTGTGTGTGTGTAGTCATGTCTTCCACTTGCTCAGGTACTATCTATATAGAGAAGGCAACTAGTTGAATTTCTGATAGTTGGAATTTAGCCAGGTAGGTGCCATGGGAGACCAGAATTCAGGCAGTTGTGGTTTTGTGCAAGTGTAGTGATGGCATCTGCTTGAAAAAGATGAAGTGAGAGCAGGAGGAAGCTGATAGTGAAAAAATAGAGGCATCAATGGGCTAGAAGTTCCCATGAAGTAATGGAACAATTACAACAGAAATCATAATCCCATAAGTTGGAAGGATAATAGGTCAGTGCAAGGTGTTTGAATTAGATCTTTAGAATTGGTGTTTCCATGATGAAAACAACTCCAGGATATGACAGAATGTCCTAGTAGGGGCCAAGTAAGTCATCTCTGAGATAAAATGCAAAAGGTATTGGATAAGGAAGATAAAGTGGTTGATTGGGCTTTCTGTACTAATTTTAAAAGGACCCAAAATAATGGCAGAGTTTGAGTGGAAAGGAAGTTCTTACTATGAGGTATTAACTGCTGGATTGTAAGGCTTTTGATTTCTAGAGGGATGGTCGATTATTTCATATAAAAGAAACAAGGTAGTATGGCCCAATGGGCGTGCCTCAAGGGATAAAACCTTTTTCCTGAGGGTGGATGGGAACAAAATGGAGCTGGTATTAGAACAAGTACAGTAACCAACCTTAAATTCTATGAGAGATAAGCAGGGGTTATCTGTGGTTCCAGCACTCAGGAGGCTAAGGCAGGTGGATTGCTTTAGCCCAAGAGTTTGACACCAACCTGAGCAACATAGGCCTCTATGGAGAAGGGGGAGGAGGTTTTGGGCACAGTGACACACTCCTATGATCCCAGGTACTCTGGAGAATGAGACAGGATTGCAAGTGCAAGTGATTTCATCAACTTAGCAAGAATCTGTCTCAAAATGAAAAATAAAAAGATTTGAGACTTCTTATTTCAGTGCCATTATGACCCAAAGTTCAATCCCCAGTTCAGTACTCCCAAAAAAAAATGGTGTGGAGGTAGGGCAAAAAATAAGTGCTGTCAGGTGTGCAAAAATAGCCTCACCTAAGGGACTACAGGCGAAGTGCCTCCAATAGGGTTTTGTAGTTGATTCTAATTTTCATTCTAGATTGTGTGTTAGAATTTTCTGGGGAGTATTTAAAAAGCTACCAGTGCCTGGGCTATAGAAATGGAAATTCTGCTTTAATTGATTTGGGGAAGAGCTCAGATGTCAGTATTTTCTAAAAGTGCTTCTGGTGATTACAGTGTGTTCATGCTTGAGAACTACTGAGATGGACAAGAAAATGTTCAGATGAAATGGAAGGTGCAGTAGTGTTGCTGATACCAGAGGGCCAGAGTGTTTTGTAAGGGAGCAGATCAAATGGTTGGGTCATGGGGAAATGTTTCCACTTTTTCAAGATGAAAGAGCACATCCAATGTTATTTTATAAGCAATTTCCCAAATTTTCTGGCTATTGACTGGGCCAGTTTTATGTTTGCTAAAATGTATCTTTCAAGAATTGTGTAAGAGACACTAAGTGTTCTTGTTCTAAATTTCTATCAGATTGAAGCTGTTCTTTTTCGACTAATTCGAATATAAATTATATAAATTATCTCAGAAAGGTAGGGCTTGTTGTGCCCTGAAGGAGTTTCCCCTGTATCTTTAAGACTGCTTTCCCCTGCATAACTGACTCTTTATTCAGGTCCTGTCCTTTGTTTTTTTCCTTACCCCTGGCACTTACATTAATTTTTTTAAATCTTGGATTCACTTGAGTGCCTGCTTTCCCATGATTTTTTTCTCCACTTGTACCTCTTTTTTTCTTCCAATCAGTTATTTTTTTTCTTTATCTTGTTCTATAAATATAGAAACAACACAGAAGTACAAAGCACAAAAAGAAAACCAGCAGTTTGGAAGTGGATGGTCACTGTAAGAAATAAATTTTTTTGATTTCATTTTGTCGAGCATGGAAATGTTCACGGCAGCAGTTGTTTATTAAATAACTCTGTGAGGGCTGACATTGATGTCATCAGGAGAGTGAGCAGGTAGCACTGACCTGGTTTACCTTAGATTTTCTGACTGCATTGAAAGTATTGAATTGTAGGAAGCCTTATAACTCAAACTCCAAGACAGTTGTTCACTTAGATCATGGAAAGCATGGGATGACCTATATGTGTAACATACTCATTACCTGTAAGGAGCTTATAGTTTCCAGGGGCAAAGAAAAAGCAACATACGTAATCAATAGGGACATAAAAAACAAATATATTGGTTATTGGTTTCCTAAACCACCATATCTAAAGAGTTGACTAAGATAATGCATATAGGGCATCAAAAAAAGAAAGCCTTAGGGTAACTTTTCTTTTAATTGTGCTATTTTTCACTTACTAATACTTCAACCAAACCTCCCTTGAACATGGACTATTGCATTACTTTTGCAAGTTTGTTCCAGACATATGTTTTTTACTTAAAATAATAGTTTAGGTGTTTCTTATCAAAATACTTCAAACCAATCCCACTATTTTTTTTTGCTTATAAATTTAATTTGATCTGAATTTATGAGCAATCATACTACTTCTTTTATTCTCGTGCTTCAGCTACTCTTAGGTGATCTGGATTTCAAATGGTACCAATTTCCAGCTTAGGGATAGAAGGAAGGTGATCGAGAAATTTTACCTTTTGCTAGAATTTGGAGGTCCCTGCATGGACATGTGAGAGATAAATCAAAACATAGGAAAGCAATTGCCCACTAGATCAGATTCTTTATGGTCACAAATTATCAGTTTTGAGACTTCCATCTTCCCTTAGGCTTCCCTCTATTATACTCCTTCTGCCACTACTATGCCAAATGCCTTGTTCTTGTCCACATGAGTCCTCTGCAAGAACGCTGGAATACTTGTGGTCTGGACCTTCTCATAACCTCATACACAGAAAATATGATTCCAGTAAAAATATGACATCGCATAGATATGTATGGATTTCAATCATTTTAGGTGGCTGCAAAATTCGGATCCAGGGGGACTGGACCAGGGAACGTCGTTTTGAAATCCCTGATGAGGAACACTGTTTGAAGTTCCTCTCAGAGGTCTTTGCTGCTCAAGAAGGTAATTCAACACCCAAAATTTTTCTTGTATTTTTCAGTGGAAATAAAATTCTAATATGCAGACTCAGAGACCAGTGATTACTGACAAATTACCTTAACCCTCGGGCCCTGATAACAGATATTTTCTTCAGAAATATATGTAGGAATAAAGTCTATCCAGTTTTGAGGATACCGACCCAGTGTACAGCATATTCAATGCATGCCCTGCACAGTTTACCTAGGACTGTAATCCTCCTCTTACTCCCAGATGACCCCAGCACTGTCTTTATTTTCTTGACCTCTTCCACTCTTTTCAAGAATAGTGTGGGCCCTTGCATTTAGAGTGTTCAATGAATGGCTTATGGTTATGGTAAATTCCATTCCATGCCAGATTCCACAGTTTCTGACCATGACTTTTCTTTCCAGCTCAGTCAAAGCTGCTTGTTCCAGAGCAAAAAGACTCATCCAGCTGGTATCAGAAATTAGACACGACAGACAAACCATCTGTTTTTTCAGGTACTGAAAGGATTCTTTTGTCACTGGTTGCTGTGATCATTTTAGAGTTAGTAGATTTTATTACGCCAGATGAGATGATGAGGATTAATGCCAAAATCAGAATTAAGCTCCTGTGGAGTCATTTTATTGAGTCTATGACCACTGATGTTTCCTTTCAGCCTTTATCCTTTCTGTAGCATAACAACTCTTCAGGAACCAGTTTAGCAAAATGGTAAAAAGTACAGATTCCAGAGCTAGACAGCCTGGGTTTGAATATCAAATCTGGGCCTCGTGAGTTGTACAGTCTTGATCAGCTTACTCAACTCTGAACTTCCATTTCTTTTTATGTCATGTGGAAATATTATTTTTTTGTGATGATTAAGGGAAATAATATAATGTCTTACTATCAATTTTGCTAAGTCTTTAATAAATGATAGCCACTGTTAGATTCCAGATTATTGTAAACTAGTGAGTTACCAGTGCTTCGGGGACACATGCACTTCTTCCCCTCCTCTAAGTAATTACTGCCCTTTCTTATATTCTTCTGTTTAGTAACACTGCCAACCAAATCATGATCAAATAAAAGTCCTGACCACCCTGGTATGTTGGATGTTATCTTTTCTCCTCCATTGACTGTGGGTTCTCTGTCTCAGGACTTCTTGGATTTGAAGATAATTTTTCATCTATGGATTTGGACAAGAAAATAAATCCACAGAATCAGTCTACAGGTGTTCACCGTGAGCCCCCACCCCCACCCCCATCTGTGAATAGAATGTAAGTCCTGTGTTGTAAAGTATCTCCCCTGGAGGAAACATATTTTAAGAATTTGTTCTTGAATGTATCATTTATTTGCTAGGCCTCCACGTGAAAAAGAAACATCTAATAAAGAACAGCCCAAAGTGACCAACACCATGAGGAAGCTCTTTGTACCAAATACTCAGTCTGGGACGCGAGAGGGTCTCATCAAGCATATCCTGACAAAGCGAGAGAAAGAATATGTGAACATTCAGACTTTCAAGTTAGTCTCTTTTCTCCTTCCTGAGTCTGAAAACTTATGTGTAGCTGACAATGGCTTTTTGGTATTTATAATAATATAAAATGGAATGGTTATGTGGTATAAACCCTTGTGTCTTTGCTGCTCAGTAGCATGCATATCCAAAATAATGAAGATGATACAATATCCCTTAGAGTTTCTGACTACTAAAAATACTGACTACAAATGTTTCCATCTGCTTTTAGAGAACTAAATCAAGCTCACATATACTAGAGAACTGTCCCCTAGCAATTTGGTGTGTTTATCTCTCTTATGTGCTGGAGTTTGGGGAAAGTTTTTTCTTTTTCTTTTTTGGCTGGCTTAGGCTGCCTTAAGAAGGAGCATGGGAATTGAACTACTGTCCCCTGTGCCTGACTGGGATTGCCCATACAGGCACTTAAGCAACTGAGCTAACCCACAAGCCCCCACCCTGTGTTATTTTTCATTTCCCCTTTGCTTGCTAATATCCTCTTTTCTAGACCTGTTATATGTAGTATGTGGGACCTATAATGTGGTGTGATGTGTAGCCCTGATATGTCATGTGACAGTACTTTTCTTTGTTGTTAACAAAACATACCCTTGTAGTCCAAGACTCCAGTCCCATCTGCTATCTCAACCTGACTCAGTTATTTTAATTCAATTGTAACTATGTCCCTGGCTTCTCTGGTTCCTCTTGTGTCACATGATCATTATATTTGTATGCAAACAGTTAAAACAGTCATGAGTTTCCCCATCTGCTTTCTCCTGTGATATTATATCTGCCTCATCTGAATTTCCTACATGGATGTGCTTGTAATTCTTGGGGAAGTGAATATTTGGATTTAGCTATGGCTTCTTATATAACAACTATTTATGTTAAACTAGCTTGCAACATGAAGATACCTCTTTGCATTTATAAGCTCTCCCATTAAGTACGAGTTTAGAGTTTAGATAGAAATGTGATAAAACAATTAACTGTGTTTTTCTAAGATGGAGACTTGGTTCTTTTCTGTAGGTTTATGTAATATATAACAGAAAAACTCATTTTCTATATTCTACAAGTAAGCTTTCTTATATATTCTCAAAACACTTAGAAGAATTAAGGTGGCTTATTATGTGCGTAGTCATAGAAAGGACAAAAAAGACTTTCATTTTTACTTGATCTTTATTTTCAAATAATTTTTTGATGTTATATGTCAGATTTTTTATTGGAACTTGGAATGTGAATGGCCAATCTCCAGATAGCGGGTTAGAACCTTGGCTGAACTGTGATCCAAATCCTCCTGATATCTACTGCATTGGGTAACAAAACATTTCTGAAACTTCTTTTTGGCTTTATGTGTGGTGTTAGTTTACATGATGTTTTGCCTTCCTTCTTAAAATAAACCGTTCAATTTTTAAACAGTTAAACTGCTTAATTTTTAAGTCTACCATAGACTATATGTAAATGTTAATTTGTGAGTCACATTTTTGAGATCACGGTGGGATGGATATGTAACATGGTGTAAGGAAGCATCTAGTCTTCTCAAATCCCATAAAAAGAAAGCTACACTTTTCACAGGACTGAGACTTTAAGTCAGTTCTACCACTGACAATCTCCTAGTCATAAAAGCTAAAGTCTGTTATTAAACCTTATAGGAGATGTTTTCTATCTTTTGTATACCCTGTGAATATACTGATGGGGGTTCTTTGGAAACTACTTGTCCTTACTGATTAAGTCAATAGAGCAGTTCCATAAAATTTAATCTCCTAGTTCTTTCTTGAATTGGTCTAATATCTCAGCAAATGGAACAGAAGGTAGCGAGAAATAGTTATGAAATAAGTATAGATCCCATATCTTTTTTTCCTCCTAGGTTCCAAGAGCTAGACTTGAGTACAGAAGCCTTTTTCTACTTTGAATCTGTAAAGGAACAAGAATGGTTGATGGCCGTGGAGAGGGGTTTGCATTCCAAAGCCAAATATAAGAAAGTAAGCCCCATTTAATTATGTTCTTCAGTATATGACTAAATAGAACTCAGTGTAAGTTATTCTATTATTCATAACTCATTACAGAACAGTGGTTTAATTGAATTTTCCATATGTGTAATAATGGCATAGGACAGACTAAACCTTCATACTTATTTCCGAGGAAGAAAAATTCCCTAAGTTTTCTGATCCTCTATTTCACTTGCTTGTGGGGGAAAGAGAATGTATTGTACTCCTATCAGTGGTTATATGAGGTAATGAATTTGTGCAATAAAAGTTCCAAGTTGAAATTGTTTGCTGACAGGGCTACCATAATAAATAAACTCCTTCAGAGGACTTTTGCCTATATACTTTAACAGTTTAGGTAGTTAATGTAACTCTTGAAGATGTTATTCATTTCATATGGGTTTCTGATTAATATATATCGCACACATATTTCTAACTGTAGTTCACATGTTAAAAATAAAAAAAGATTGTTGTTTAGAGGAAATTTTCTTAGAAAATTAGAAGTTAGAAACTAGGAGTAGTGGGCCTGGCAGGATGGCTCAGTGGTCTAAAGTGCCTGCATAGGAAAGTTTAAGTGGCTGCAAGGACCATGGTTTGATCCCTGGCACCACATGCTGCACCAGCCCTGCCCTTGGGGCAGGCTGAGCTGGCCATAAAAATAAATAAATAAACAAAAGTTGTGAAACAAGAAAAAAATAAAATAAAATAAAATAAATTTTAAAAAATTAAAAAAAAAAACTAGGAGTAACAAAAGGAATAAATGGGAACAACTTTGCCTTGTTATTTGAACCTATGCAAAAGTTATTAAAAGAAAATATTTGGACTTGAGTGCACTCATTGGCACCCAAGATGTTTAACTTTTTCAGTCAGAGGCAGATTAGAGCTTCACCCAAGAGAATTTTGGTTTACCAATTTATGGGATCAACTGGAAAATTAGAGTGTTTAGATTTTGATATGGGCATTGGTATTTTTAATGTTGTAGAAAAATGACTCCTAGGGAAGGTAAATATGTGACAAAGAGTGATACCGACATTATCTATTGTAACTCTCTGGAATTCATAGGTTCAACTAGTCCGCCTCGTTGGAATGATGCTCCTTATATTTGCCCGAAAGGATCAATATCGATATATTCGTGATGTTGCTACAGAAACAGTTGGAACAGGGATCATGGGGAAGATGGTGAGTTCTTTTGCAAATGAATTTGGGTGTTATTTATGTCCATGGGGAATTAAATTGGTGGATATGTGCAACTAACTGGTAATAATTGTACCTGCTGACAGGGAAACAAAGGTGGGGTTGCTGTGAGATTTGTGTTTCACAACACTACCTTCTGCATTGTCAATTCCCACCTGGCTGCCCACGTGGAAGACTTTGAGAGAAGGAATCAAGATTATAAGGACATCTGCGCAAGAATGAGTTTTGTAGTCCCCAGTCAGACCGTACCACAGCTGAACATCATGAAACATGAGTGAGTGCTGCTCTCTTCTACAGCCTTTAAGTAGTGAACAAAAACGTTGTGAAGCTTTGAAGAGTGAGGGCACAAAGAATAGGAGATTTTCTTAAGATCAGACTCATTGAGAACTCATATTTGACCTCACCAGAAAGGTTACTTGTATTAATGAGGTGTATGGAAAAGACCAGAAGCGTCTGTCAGTTGGCGTCAATTTTTAGATTTGATTATAAAGTAGAAATATGCATCATAAATTTAATGAAAGATAAGAATGACAGTAAAAAACATCTCACTATTTCTCTGTTGTACCCCGCCAGTCCTAAACACTTAGGTACGCATCTTAGATCTGTGCTGCCCATTATGTAAATGGTTGTTGCACACTTGAAAAAGTGGCTAGTCTGAATTGAGATAAGCTCTGAACATAAACAGTATTGTGGGTTTCAAAGACCAAGGAGGAATGTAGAGTATCTCAATATTTTGTTTGTTTATTTATTTATTTTTCTGTATTTTTTAGGGAAAGGTCTACAGAATGTTCAAGGTGTCACTAGTAGGTTGGAATCATAGTGATCTGCCTGTTTACAGCCTCCCAAGAGCTGGGATTACAGGCGCCACCATACCCAATCTCAGTTGCCATCTCAGCACACACCTCGGGGGTGGGGCCAGCATGGTAGGACTGGGGGTCAAACTCCCGGCCCCTGGGCCTGCTTGCAGGTGCTTTAATCCACTGAACTATTTGGCCGGCCCTATCTCAATTTTTTAAATGAAGAGGAGGTCATTTTGGCTCACATTTTAGTCCACAGTCATTCAGCTACTAGAAAACTTAAAAGCATTTTTTTTCTTAAAAGCATATTGTGACATGCCTTATAATTTCATTAAATAGTGCTGTTCTAGGTAATACACATGTACAAATATACACATACTTGTTATATAAGAACGTGTTTTTCTATTTATTGTGAATCTTTGGCATGTCAGTGAATACATATCTACATTGCTCTTTCTAATGGCTGATTATTAAGAACAGGGTGGTAGGAACCAGCAAGATAACACAGGAGACTAAAGCACCTGCTTGCACAAGCTTAGGCAAGTTCAGGAACTGCTGTTCAATCCGCTGACCACATCCCGGGGCTGACCAGAGTCTGAGTGTAGTGGCTCACGCCTACAATCCCAGCACTGGGGAGGCCAAAAGCAGGAAAATCACCATGAGTCTGAGCTGTGTAATGAGACCCTGCAACAACCAAATACATTTTTAAAAAACAAGGTGGCAGAGAGATCAGTAAAGAGTCATTGAAAGGGTAGAAGCAGAAATTGATTGAGGGTTATTGTGATAGTGACTATTTGTAAGGATACTAATACTGCCCATTGAAATTCTGACAAGTTGGTTTAGAATAAATTGAGATGGGAATTGGTAGGAAAGAAAAAGGTTTTTTAGGGGTATTAAAATAAGTAGGGTGATAGAGGAAAGAGTACGGAATGGCAGTTATATCAGAGTCCTTTACTGTCTCAGTAATTTTGATCATTAAAATAAAAAATGTATGCTTACATTTTTAAATTATTACAGTAAAAACACATTGACATTAATCCTTCTTAAAATACTCCCTCTTTTCGAATACACTTATTCTATTGTTCTTCCTACTGCCTGAAGCAGTTCTGCAAGTCACTTTTTCATGAGTGACATAGTAAGGCATGGTAAAAACTATGGTGAATACTCCACGTGTCGTCCAGTGGAAAGGCAAATGCATAAAAACATAACAGTGTGTCACCATCCACGGAATTTACTCGATCTGATGTTGTATGATTTCTAGTTCTTCCCCAAAGTTAAAAGTACCACAAAAGGTAAACATTTTCAATCAGTTGAGGACATTAGGGCAACCACAGCAGTGTAGCTAAACACACTCAAAAAATAGGTTTTCAGCCGGGCGTGGTGGCGCATGCCTGTAATCCCAGCACTCGGGAGGCTGAGGCAGGAGGATCGGTGCGAGTTCGAGACCAGCCTGGGCTACAAAAGTGAGCTCAAGGCCAGTGTCAACTGCATAGCAAGACCCTGTCTCAAAAAGACAAAAAAAAAAAAAATAGGTTTTCTAGTAAGTGGCATAAAGTGGGATAAATGCATTCAAAGCAGGGGGGCATAATCCCTTTTAGGGGAAGGGTATTGGTAATGTGTCTTTTACACAATATTATGTTATAGAGAAAACATCACCATACTGCTTTATCATACCTCCTAGAATTATTTCATAGTGTCAAATTCAAGGCTGATTTTTTTTTTTTTTTGTCTTTTTGAGACAGGGTCTCAGTATGCAGTTCAGGCTGGCCTTGAGCTCACTTTGGTAGCCCAGGCTGGTCTCGAACTTGCACCAATCCTCCTGCCTCAGCCTCCTGAGTGCTGGGATTGCAGGTGTGTGCCACCACACCCAGCTAAGGCTGGATTTTTAAATAAAGAAACTGCCCTGTAATTCTGTAAATTTATTTACCCATGATTCCAAAAGTCTCACATTGCATTTGAGATTGGTAGAGTTACTCATTAGAAACCTGTAATAGCTCACAGGAGAATCCTTGATGTAATCTCAGGTTCTCCCTTTCAGCACATCTTGAGACATGTTTCTGTGCTTGAGAGCTGGAATCCCATAGTATTGCCAGTCTCCTTGTTGCCTAGAACTTGCCCTACTGGTCTCATGCAGGGTTGAACAGGTTGTCTATAGTGGAGAGTGCTGGACCAAATTTTCTTAGTGAGTCCTGCCTGGAAGTGCAGGCCAGACAGACTTTACCAAGACCTTGTAGTATTTCAGGACTTTGAGTAGCAGAAAACATTGAGAGTCTCCCCTTAGAGACCTGGAAAGCAGCCAGGCAAAATGTTGAAGCTAGTCCAGAAAATAACTAGATAAATGCTTCCCAGTCCATTAACTCTCAGGCTTGTAAATCCCATGAATACATTGTATTTCCCTTTCTTTCCTTCTTCATATGTGGAGTATCTGCTTTCTCACCTATTTTATAATTCATTGTTTCTTGGGGTGTTGCTAAGATTTGTTCCCAAAAGGTTACTGCTTTAAGCCCCTTGTCACATTACGAAAAATGAATTCTTATAATCTATTTTTCTTCTCATTCTTCTCTGATTGATTTTATGCTAATTATTGCTCCTTCTATTCATATATTTCTTGATCCTTAGTGTTGTCATTTGGTTGGGAGATTTGAACTATAGACTTTGCATGCCTGATGCCAATGAGGTGAAAAGTCTTATTAATAAGAATGACCTTCAGAGACTCTTAAAATTTGACCAGGTAAGTAAAGTTTCCATGGCAAAGACTGGTAGGATTTTGAGTTAGATATATGGAAGAAATGTACTCTAGGATGAATTGGGAAGGCCATATTGCCTTCTAAAAACTATAACTATTGATGTATTGAATAATACAAGGTGTAGTGCCTTGATTAAGTACTTGGGTGGGGAGAAGCGAGAACATCAGTGATAATAAAACACTTTTTAATGAATCACTATCAAGCAGAGATTTCAGAGATTTATATAATGGGGTGAAAAATAGATGGGTTGCTTGGAGTACACTCACTAGTAGAAGTGGACTTTCAGCTCTGTAGTTGTAGTTTGCCAGATGGAATAGTCAAAGCAGCTCTATTGTTCTTGATAGACAGAGCAGCAGCTTGCAGATAAAAGAGCAAGACCCTGTGAGTGAGATGGGAAAGCAAAGAAGTTTTTTGGGAATGAATAGCATATGCTCTGATTTAGTGTAAATGATTAATTAATTGAAGTAAACTGATACAGAGCTGTGGATGTCAATATCTATGGAAAAAATATTGATTCTGTAAAATTCGAGTAAAACCTGCTACTAAGGACCCCAGTTTCCATATATGTGAGTCAGTATATGTTAGCCTTTGAACCTGGCATATAACTTGGATTTTTATTTAAGAATATAGATACTGGTCACTAAAAGCCAGTGCTTATTTTATTTTAGCATGTGTAAATTGAACATGCTTATGGTAGTTGGTGTGATACATCAACACATGCCCTTAACTTGCACTTAATCAAATCCAGTTTCTTTATCTATCCTGCCACTTACCTTTTGCAGCACTGAATAATCATTATTCTGTTCAAGTTGCCCTTTTAGCTTCTGCATATGAATGAAGACATGTAATATTTGTCTGTGTCTAGCTCACTTCCCTTAGTATAATGTTCTCCGTTTGCATCCATTTTGGTGCAATTGAAAGGATTTCATTCTTCTTTTTTTTTTTTTTGTCTTTTTGAGACAGGGTCTTGCTATGCAGTTGAGGCTGGCCTTGAGCTCACTTTTGTAGCCCAGGCTGGCCTCAAACTCGCACCAATCCTCCTGCCTCAGCCTCCCAAGTGCTGGGATTACAGGCATGAGCCACCACGCCCGGCCAAGGATTTCATTCTTAATTGTGGCTAAATAAATTCCATACTTTTCTTCTACCACTTCATCCATTGCTGGGCTCTTGTGAATAGTGTTTCAGCAAACATGAGCATGCAGGTACCTCTTTTGTGCAGTGATTTCATTCTTTTTGGTCATTGGATAATGTATATCCAGAACTATGTGATCCTGACATAAAGTGAATGTTTCTTCTTAAGGAAAAGATTAATAGTTTGTGTCTTGTTTTGGTCTTTATATTTTGAGTTGTTCATGTAAGAGAAAGCATGTGATATTTAAGGTTTGTGTCTGATTTATTTCACTTGACATTATGGTCTCAGGATATATCTTTTTTTCCTCTACAAATGGCTCAAGTTTATCATGAGGAAAGAAAATATTTTGACTTGATTCAGATGGCTTTAAATTCTTACAAGAACCATTTTCATCTCGGTCCAAATTTAGGTGTTTTAGAACACAGTGATCTTCATAGTGAGCCTCCTTGGCCATCTGCCTTCACTTTGAGCTTGGCTGGTTCATTTCTTTGTGTTTCTTTCTCTTTCTGCCTCCAAATGAATGTAGTGGAATACATTGTCTTATATAACTAATAAAATATTTGAGTGCGGATAACTTTCACAGCACTATGTAACAACTTACTAAATTTGCTATGGGAATTGTCCATTTTCCGTTTGTGTGCTTTTAAAATATTTTATTAATTGTAATGAGAAAGAAATAAAAAGGAGACAGTTTCTAAACACGTTAGGACAGCCACTAATTAATACAATGCGTATTGTAATCTTTGTAGTAGTTGTTAAGAGTACAAGATGCAGACATGATAACATTTCTAAAATATTACTTCTCATTGAACTAAGAGAAAGTACTTGAATGGTTCCTGCCCAACTCCAAGTAACTTGCGATTATTCAGTTTCTTGGTTCCATTTTACTCATGATCATCATTGGTAATAGAAATATTATTAATGTGCTGATGATGAACATATGATCTGAAGGTGAGCTTAGATGCTGTGGAAATGTGGAGATTCAATATGTAAGGTACAGACATTTATGGTTTTTTCTTATTTATGTTTAAAAGTTATAGAACTGGATATTTAGAAATGGAAACAGTGGTTAATTAACTATTATCATCTATATTAAGGTAGTGTTATCTTGCTTACATGATGCTTCTTTCTATCTGTAGCTAAATATTCAGCGCACACAGAAAAAGGCTTTCATTGACTTCAATGAAGGGGAAATCAAGTTTATCCCTACTTACAAGTATGACTCTAAAACAGACCGATGGGATTCCAGGTAAAGTAATAAACTTCACAGAGTGAGTAAAAGCTCATTTTTGTTTCTATTCTTTCATGTTGGGAAGAAACTAGGAATTGTTCAAGTCACACCATAAGAAGAAATAATGATCTAATGGTGTGGTGCTACTCCAGAAGAGTTTTTAATTCCTAGGTGCTTGCAGGTGTGCTTGTTTTAAGAGCTTTACTGGTATGTAAGGTGGCAAAATGTTATGGTCTGCCTAAAGTGGCAAAATGTTATGGTCTGCCTGTAGTTCCTCATTTCTGTTACCTCAGCTGACTTGCTTAGATTTTCACCCCACCTCTTGGTTCATTTTTCCCAAGCTGCTTCTCAGCTATTTAACTGGATGCAAAAAGTTTAAAACAAGTAGGCATGAAAAGCACTGATAGTGTCATAGTTGTCAATGTCAAGAACACATTAGATTTTTTTGCGGGAGCTTTTAAAAATACTGACACCTGGTCCCCTTATCTGCCACTGGTAAAGAAAACTGAGAACCACTGCCTAAGATATCTTTTGGCTTCCTAACTACCCCAGTGCCCATCTCAGTAAGTTTTTGGCAACTGTTTATCCTGTAAATACTATCAATATTTTTGTTTCTTATACTTTCCTACCTGGCTGAATATAGAAGCTTAAAAGAGAAAGAACCCCTGGGCATACTCAGCTGCTTTAGACTCCCCATGGTCGGGTCAGATGGGCAGTAGGAGTCTCTGTTTCTGTTCTCCAAAGGAGCTAGTCAGCAAATGAAAAGTAACACTGATAGATCATACAATTTGCCTTATTTTCTTTTCCTCACCTGACTTGAATCTAGCTGAAATTCTACTGACAGGAAATATTTGTGTTACCTTCTAAATCAGGTGTACAAACTGTCACTTTAATATAATGATGAATAGGTGTCTTAGTTACTCTTCTGTCATTGTTGGGACAAATACTCAACACACAGGCTTAGGGAAAGAAAGGTTTATTTAGCTCACAGCTACTGGATGTTTTAAGACACTGCCCCCACTCTATAGGGTCTGGAGGAGAGGCTGGGGTGCTGCCATATCCAGGATGATCCACTCCATCCCTCCAAGCGAGGCCACCAGGCTAGGAGGTACAGGGAAGGCACGTAATTTCAGTTTTATGGTTTGCATCTTTCTGGCCCCACCCCTCAAGCCCCAGCCTGGTCCTCTGGCCCCAACCTTCAATTCATGTCCTTGACAGCTCTATGATTTACATGGGCATGGGGATTGGAGGGGACAATTAGCTACACATCATAACTTTCTGCCCGTGAACCCCCAAAGACTCATGCACATCCCTTTGTCCAAGAGACATTTTAGATTGTCTCTAAGAAATGCCACAGTCCCAACAGTTTAAGCATTGCTGAAAATTCCAAGTCCCAGATCTCTAAGATCCAAGGCTCAACTGTAAGGCCCTGCACAAATAAAAAGTTAAATACATCCAACAGTCAAAGGTACAAGATAAGCGTTGTCATTCTAAAAGGTATACACAGGAGGATACATGAGGACTTGTGCTGGGACCAAAACAAGTCCAAAATCCAACAGGGCAAACATTAAGTCCTATAGTTCCATGTGGAACATCTGAAGCATTCTGTGGCAAATCGTGAGCTCTATGTGGCTCCAGCTCCATGGCTCTCTTGGTGGTAACAACTTTAGCCTCTCTCTTAGGCTGGCTTTGCTCCCTCCTTGCAGTTTTCCTTAGATGGTCCACGTTCCTGGCTTTTCCAAACTTCTAGGGTTTCCACAGAGTGTGCCTCTCACTCACAGCTTTATACACTGCCCTCCCAGAGGCACACTGCTTGGCCTCCCCAGCCTTCTTATGAAATCTAGGTGGAAGTGTTCTTATTCTCAGAACTCCTGCATTCTCCTTGCACCTAAAACCATCACCACATGGATGATGCAAAGGTCTGCTGCCAGCTGGAGCAGTACCAGGCTTTCCTTTCTCTTGGATATAGGGGTCAAGTGCCTGGCTTGCTGAGCACTCTGACCCTGATGCTCATGAACAAATTCTCTGTGCTGGTGCCATTCGGTAGCCTGGTGTGGCTGCCACCTCCACTCTTGAACCTGGTGTTACTGCCACCTCCATTCTGGAAAATGGAACTCTGCAGCTTACTCTTCAAAGCAAAGTCACTCACCCTTGTGATTCTGAGGCTGAAAAGGGCAAGAACGTGTCACCTTCTCTGATTCCCTCACGATATCTTTTTCTATTCTCCTATTCCTCCTGGGCAGTGGAGATCTCAGCTTTGCAGTCCACAGCCTTCCTGGCACTTTATTGCTCGCGAATCTCACAACATTTTAAATCATTCTGCTGAGTTCTTTGCTCTTCATTCTCAACATATATTTGACTAAGACCCCGCCAACAATAACTATGCCACTGCCCCAATATTTGACTGCTTTGAAATTTCCTTTGAAATATTCATTAGTTCTCCATGTTTAATTTCAGTCTCAGGCAAAGTCTCTGGACATGGGCAAATTCAGACAAGCTCTCTGCCAACCCAAAACACAAATTATCTGGAGTCCAGCAACCAACGCAGTCCTTTTTGCCAGCAGAAACCTTCACAGCCTTGTATTTACAGGCAGGATCTTATCCGTCTTCTGGTCTGAGATTTGAACAGAATCTCCCCTACAAAAAAAGCAGAAGCTTTTCCAGCACTTGTCTTGTAGGTGACATCTCCACACCTTTCCTATCTCTTTTCATAAGCCATTTCCAAAAGCTTGTACACATGGTCAGGTTTAGCCATAACAGTGTCCCCACTCTTGAGGTACCAAATTCTGTCTTAGTTAATCTTCTCTTGTAGTTGGGACAAATACCTGACACACAGGCTTAGGGAAGGAAAGGTTTATTTAGCTCACAGTTACTGGAGGCTTCAAGATACTGCCCCTGCTCTTTAGGGTCTGGAGGAGAGACAGAGGTTCTGCCATGTTCAGGATGATCTGCTCCAAACCTCAAAGAAAGGCCACCAGGCCTCGCAGCAGTCAGGGAGGCACATGTTGTCTGTTTAACAGTTGTAATCTCTGGCCCCACTCCACAAGCCCAGCCCTGATCTTCTGGCCCTGCCCCTTGAGCCATTTGCTTGATAGCCCCATGATTTGCACAAGGCTTGAGACAATTACATACAAACCATAATAATAGGTTTTTCTACCTTTGGCATTCTGCAAACTGTAATGGGTTCACACTTTCATGTTACATTTTAGTTCATTGTCTGAAGAAGACACTAGATATGTTCATTGAAATTTAGGTTTAAAGAAGAAATCTCTACTAGTCTTTTCTAGATTAACCCTAGTCTGGGAACAGAAGACTAGAGTTTTTATACCAGATTAGTTACCTGTTATGAAATATTGTTGCACTTCATATAGCAAGGAAAGAAGTGGTGTCCAAAATGGAATCCTGACCTGAGGATACTTTAAGAAGTTTCCTTTATATTTTTACCTCTGGTGACATTGTTGAATATGTAATCCTGATCTTAGGAGAACCATTTTTGGTTTATTAGATAACTATTCATTGAACACTTACTTTGCTCCAGATACTGAGCTAGGATTTAGGAGTTCACTGGCAAAGAGTCATTCCCTCAGCAGAGCTTGCAGCATTGCCAGGAAGATGCTAAACTTCATTCAAGAAAGAGAAGCATGTAGCTCTCGATCTAACCTATTGTGGTAGGTATTATGCTCTTATGTGCTATGTTCTCCTTATAACTCCTCTATTTATAGTGGAAAATGTCGGGTTCCAGCCTGGTGTGACCGAATCCTTTGGAGAGGAACAAATGTTAATCAGCTTCATTATCGCAGTCACATGGAGCTGAAAACTAGTGACCACAAGCCTGTGAGCTCCCTTTTCCATATTGGGGTAAGCACTTATTTTTCACTTGTTTGCATGTTAAATGTCTTTGATGCAGAGCATTACTTAGACTCAGAACATATTTATAATTTTATGAGCCATAACCAAATGTCCATAACCAAACAATCATCTGGAAATTTGAGTAGAGCCCTCCACATTTTTTGCTTTTGTAGCTGTTTGTGTGCCATAGCCTTTTGTGACACAGAAGTTGCTCAATGTCACCCAAATGTTTGGGTGACAATTTAAGGCTTCTAAAGCCATAAAGACCAGTTAGAAGCTAACTCTTAAAGGATAACTGGCTTTTCATCAGAGAAATCAGGAAAGAATAGAAGAGAGATTCAGAGTGGTGTGGTGTTAACAACAGGAGTAAAGGCACAGATGCATCAAAGTATAACCAAATCTCAGTCAAGGGATGTGGCTCAGTGGTACAGTATTTCTCAAGCAAACACAAGGCCCTGAGTTCAATCCCAAATGATGATATATATATATAGGCAAATCTGAGTATATCCTTACGAAGTATATAGTACCATCTTTGCTAGTGTGTAGTCTTCCTGTTTAGGAACATAGATTTTAAGTTTTCTTTAGCTCTTTTGCAACATCCTAGGCTAAATAAACAGGCAGTTATTTAATTTTTATCTCTGTTATGAGTTGGGTTTTTTTTCTGGTATTTTTGCTTGTTATTGTGTGCAGATTATATCTCGTAATTGTGCTGACTTACCACAACCATGACATTTGCATTAATTCTTGTCCTGAATTTATGTCCCTTTTTTGGCTTTTAAGATGACTATCACCCATGTGTCTAGTCCTGCTTCTCTTTTAAAGCATGACCTTAGGGCTTTTCTTTGATGTTCAAAATTAGTTTTTGGTCTTACAGTTTTATCAAGACAATCATGCCCTTTTTTCTTCCATTTGGTAATTTTATTATTAGGGGCTTTTTGGCTTAAGAGGTTTTTGATGTAGTACTGGAGGTGGAGTCCTGGACTTCATACGTGCTAAGCATGGGCGCTGGGCTATGCTCCGGGGCCCTCTTTTTCAATTCTCAAATAATTATCAGTATTAATAAGCATTTCTCAGATAGCAGCTAGTTACTTGATGTCTGGAACTTTGCTGGGTAATCTGTAGACATCTCCTTTACTCCTCGGAACATTTTGACTTCAGTATTTCTCATTTAATAGATGAGCTGGTGGAGAACCAGTGAGTTCAGTATCCAAGATTATTCAACTAGGAGAGCAGAGCTTCAAATCTTAAGTCTTAACTCCCAAAGTCACGCTTTTTTTTTTTTTTTGACTTCCTCAAAATTTTGGTGTAGTTCTAAAGTACTTACTGATTAAATATGCCTGCAGATGCTACTTTTAGCTCATTTAGTCCCAATTTGAACTTGGGGACTGCCCTTTGTTCTGCATTTCAATTCTCTTAATCTGTTTCAAGAGAATATCTTTCATTTATACTAACCTCCTTGCTTTAGTCAGCTATGCTTTGGCATGTTATTTGTATTTCCTTTTCAAACCTTGTAATGTTTTTAATATTCCATGCACATTAATCCAAAGCTCCAGTGAGATAATTCATAATACTGGCTATCTGTATATTTTTGTATATCTTTTATCAAGTTCTACCTTTCTAGTTGTTAATGACTTTTAAGTTATACAGCAGTGTAGCAGTGTTTTTTTTTTTTTTTTTTCTTTAAAACTGTAGGCAGAAGTTATAAATGAGGCTTGAATTTTTTAATACTGGTCATCTTCCAATCCCAGTTTAGCCCAAACCCCCAATCTCCAGCCAGACTAACTCTCCTATGAGTCTGCCTACTAGAGCTTTCTGTGGTGATGGAAATGTCCTATATCTGTGCTGTCTAGTCCAATAGCTGCTACTTGTTGGTAGTTATTAAATATGTGAGATATGGCTAATGTGACTGTGAGCTGAGGTTTTAGCTGTGCTGTTGTTATTGTTCTTCTTGTTGTTACCAGAGATCAAACTCAATTTTATACTTGCCAGGCAGGCACTTATGCCTCTCAGCTATCTCCTCGAATTTAATTTAATTTTAATTTTAATTTAATTTAAATGCCCCTGTGTGTATCTAATGGTTGTTATTGGATAGTACAGTCCTAGACTTTGCATATACTTTTCTGTTTTCAATCCTGTTTTGTGTGCTCTCATACTATACAAATTGGTTTAAAGCCTGCTTTTTAAATCATCTAAAACTGTCTTAGAGAGCTGCTGTGTTATTACATAAAGATCTAGCTTCTTGTGAATTCTTAATTTTATTAATTTCCTTTTCTGACTTGAGTGTGTGTGTGTGTGTGTGTGTGTGTGTGTGTGTGTGTATAATGAAATTTGGGTGAGTTCTTTTCCTCATTTTTCTTGATATACCATTAAATCATTTAACCCACTGAGAAAGAGGTAGCTTGTACTGAATAACCACTCCATATTTTGGACTCCTGGGCTTACTATGATAAAGAATTTTTTTTAAGGGAAGTGCCTACAGTATATCAGGGTCTCACAACTAGATCCGACTAATAGTGATCCATGTGTTTTATAGCCTCCCAAGAGCTGGCATTACAGGCACACACCACCCCACCCGGTCTCAATTGCCATTTCACAGCGCCCCAGGGGTGAGGCCAGCAGGGCAGACCCTCGGATTGAACCCCCCACACCTGTGCCTGCTTGCAGATGATAAAGGGAATTTTTTAAAAAATTACATTATTGCCATCATTAGCATAATGACTGGTAGCAAAGAATACAAGTAATCCATGGCCAAATTTCAGGAAATTTGGTATGCACTGGCTGAGAGTATGCTGAATATGATTCCACCTGTGTATTGGGTTCTGTGATTTTTGCACTATTCTCACACTTTAGTGGACCTAAGAATTCCCTAGAGTTTTTAAAATAGAATAGGTGCTTAGGTCTCGTGCCCTGGAGATTGTGATTAGTAGGTACAGCCACCTCTGATTGTAAGACTTCCCTGGCTTCGTTGTGTCATATATCAGTTATTTTCGAAAGGGCTTAGCTAGTTGTCCATATGTCACCACTGGTATGAAATATGACAGAGCATGTAAGTTGATCTTTTCTGTCTCAGTTTTCTCAAATCAGAATATTCCTTGATTTGGTAGCTTTGTAGATAATGAAAATAAAAAGACATGAGTAAAAATACTTTCTTTGAAATAAAAGGTGGCAAAGTTTTGTAAAAGTATCAAATTTGTCTTAACATCATGTATACTAGGGACCCTGGTTCCACCGAAGTGATTGATCCTCAGTTCTCTAAGTGTTATGCTCCAAAATATATAAAAATGCGTCCCGGTCTGAGATATTTGGTTCAGCCTAGATGCTATTTTACACATGAAATTTACAACCTTTGCCATGGACATAAATCCTTCCTTTAGGAGTATGGACTTTTATGACATTTTCTAAAAAAGAAGACCTATGTCTCAATAGGTTCAAAATTGTATTTGATTTATGTTAATTTTTGGCTTGTATAAAGTTTACATATTTAAAAAAAACAGCTGTATCAGGAAGTTGAAAGTGCTGTATCAGGCGGGAAATTTTCTGGTGTCTTAGTACACATGATTTGCTTATCTGTTGTAATTCTACTCTAGGGTATTTCTGTCATCCACTGTCTAAAATGGTGATAGGTCCCATTTTACTGTCATACCTTTGCCATTGTATAATCTCAGGTTCACTTTTATTAACAAACTTTTGCTAGTAGGTCATCTGAGCAGTGATAGGACTTGGTAATATGCACAGCAGATAATGAAATTAAATGATTCCATTATATTTCCTGCTGTTCTAGGAACAGTAATGTGGGGGGTTTTTTGATGCTATTATTTTGTATAATACAATGAACCATTTTTCCCATAATTGTCACATTCTTCCACCACCAAGAAACTTAGCAATGGAGCAAAACATTCTTACCTATACCTTACCTTAGCATATGTGCTTCAATAATGTTTATAAGTTTAATTTACAATTAGTTTGTTTGCCTTTTAAAAATTGTTAGAGGATTTGAGAGACAGGTTGAGAACAAATAGAACTAAAATAAGAATATTTTCTTTCAGGTGGAAGTTGTGGATGAAGCAAGATATCGAAGTTTTTGAGGACATTATTTGCATCAGTTTATTTTAAATGGTTGTTGTAATAACCAGTTTTGCGTTGTTAGGTAATCTCAAAGTGCAACGAGCTAGGAGCATAGAAGAGCATTGAAAAGAGGCTTCATTTTCTTTTAGGTGAAGGTTGTGGATGAACGGAGGTATCGCAAGGTCTTCGAGGATATTGTGCGCATCATGGACAGAATGGAAAATGATTTTCTTCCTTCCCTTGAACTCAGCAGGAGGGAGGTGAGCCAGATACATGGCCTCCCTTTCTACTGTCCAGTGTGGTTAGCACAAAGGAGACCGTTACCTAGAAAATACATCAAAATGAAGTAGTTAAGACCATGTGTTCTGGAGTCAGGCCACCTCCATTCCTGCTTCAGCACTGGCATTTGGTAGACAGTTGACCCCCAGCAAGCATGTTACCTTCTCAGAGCTGCACGCTTCTTTCCTTCTCTGAATTAAGAACTCATGTAAGGATTACATAAGTTAATACATGCGAATTTCTTGTAATGGTACCTAACGCTGGTGAGCCCTCAAGTTAGCAACTCTTACTTAATAATGTGGACTTGCTGGCCAGTTCACATCTCAGGGACCAGTACTCGGTTACAGGATGAATGACCTGGACCAGAGTTGGCTTACCTTCTCTCAGGAGAAATCAGAGTAGCCTGGAGAAGTGACAGGATCCTCCTAACTCCTTCTCTGCTGCTGTGAGTTTAATAATGTATGTGGGTCATGTGAAGTTGGCTCTGTTGTTGAATGCACATGGCACTTGTACACCTGATTAATAATTACCTTATTCTTTATTCATAGTCTCCATGGAATAATCCAACTGACTTACTTCCCCTACTAGTGATGCATGTTTGTGTCTGTCTGTTATTCCCCAGTTTGTGTTTGAGAATGTGAAGTTTCGTCAACTACAAAAGGAGAAGTTCCAGATCAGCAACAATGGACAGGTTCCCTGCCATTTTTCTTTCATCCCTAAACTTAATGACAGCCAGTACTGCAAGCCATGGCTTCGGGCTGAACCATTTGAGGGCTTCTTGGAGCCAAGTGAGTTTTCTCTTTCCCATTGTCTTCTGCTTGCTGTGTACCATCTCCTCGGCACTCCCATTCCCTTGGTTTAACTTCTCATTTTCTAACCATATGTCTCTTACCTTCACTGTCATACTGGTAATACTTCTTTCCTATGTCCAATCTTTTTTATTGCTTGGGAAATTTTAAGAGGTCATCTGTTCTTTTTGTTCCCATAGCTTTCTGCTTTTCCATTGGAAGTTTTTATGTTACCATGTATTCTCTCCTACATTTCAGATGAGACAGTGGACATTTCTCTTGATGTGTATGTCAGTAAAGACTCTGTGACCATCTTAAACTCAGGGGAAGATAAGATTGAAGATATTCTTGTCCTTCACTTGGACAGAGGCAAAGATTACTTCCTGACAATCAGTGGAAATTACCTACCAAGTTGTTTTGGCACATCATTAGAGGCTTTGTGCCGAATGAAAAGACCAATCCGAGAAGTTCCTGTCACCAAACTCATAGACTTGGTAAGAATCATCCTAAAATGTAAGCCTTTACATGAAAGTTTTGCAATGCTCAGGAGATGTCCTCATTATCTCTGTGCTTGCTTTCTTTTGGGGTAGAAGGACTGTCAGATTAAGCCTAAGAAAGAAGATAAGCTAATGTGTTGTTGGTTCTTATTGGAAATATAATAGTTTTAAGCTCTCCAAGTAAGATTGAAAGGCACCCACCTCAAAGTTGTAATGCTTAGTTGTTAAGCTGTCTATGCTGTCAAGATACGTCTACATAAATTAACACGTACATGTGCTATGGTAAGTGGAACAGGCAGTATTATTCTAATTAAGCATATGAGAAAACTGAGGTATAGAGACAATTTTTCAAAAGTTAAATAAGTTAGTGGCAAGTCTGTCACCTAGACTTTCTGGCTCACACTCCAAATTCCTTCTTATGCTATATTCCATCTAATCACAGTAAAACCGCACTGCTAATAAAAGCATAGGCTAAGGATGATACCATGCAACATCTGCCTCAGAATCCCCAGTGCTTACTGCAAGTATAGGTTCCTCCCTCTGCTTATCTCTGGCAGCAGAATCAGATTGCCAGACCTCAGAACCTGCATTTTATCAGCATCCTGAATGATTCTAATGTGTATTGTAGCTTGATGCTTACTTAACATGACTCGAGAAAGGAAAGGAGGGGCAGCATAAGTAAGTTTGAGCGACTTACTGTAGTTCATGAGGACAAACTCAGTAACACAAGAGGATATACTAAAAATTGCTGAGAGTAAATTTTAGTACTCTAAATACACATCTATATACAAATAATAAGAACAGTCCTTGACTACGTAAGTTGATGATGATATTTTAATGTTGTGTTGGTGTGAAACTAGTATACATTCAATAGAAGGCATATTTCAAATTTTGAACTGTGATCTTTTCCTGGGCCGAAGATCTGTGGCATGATACAGTCCTCACAGGCAATTTTGAGCAGCACCAGCAAGTCATACCATTGTGCTACAAGATCATGAGGAGAGACAATCAACACTACAATTGAATACATTCAACAAATAATGAGTTATACTTTATCATTAAAAAAGGGAGAAAAACAAAGGAAAGGAGGAGAGCTTTCTGTCCTCCCCACAGTCAAGTTATAGTCCGAATGTCCTTAGGAAGGATATACATATTATTTTCTATAACATAAATTAACATCAAGTTCAATCCATTAGGAACTTTTCTTCTAAATGAAAACATTGTTGGACTTGTGGGCAAACCTTCTTGGGTTCCAGATGTAAACCCTTGTTTACAGTGAAGTGGCAGCCAGACATGAGAATTGCCATAGTAGTATTCACAGTGCGCATGTGTCATCCAGAGGGCAAGGCAGATAAGCAGGCAGGCTGCTGGCCTGCCTGAGTGCAAGCTCTTCTGTTGCCATGGAGTTGCTTCAGCTGTATTTCACAGAGCAGATTAAGGCACTTGAGTCCACCCCAGCTTTCTTTCTTGGAATTATGCTTGCTTCCCTAGAATGCTCCTGACGGTTTTACCTCTGAGACAGAGCTATTTATCTTCACGAACTCACATGTTGCCATCCTGTTATTTCTCATGATAATCATTCTTTCTTCTACCATCATATTTCTGTCTTTCAAATTCAGTATTTCATCTATTAGAATACATTAAGAGTGATGTTTTCTTCTACCCTTTTTCTCTCCATCCCAAATGCCATTTCCCAGCTTTATTTGCCCTAGCTTTTATTGTGAAAAATGTCAAATGTACAAAAAAATTTAGAAAGACAACACAGTGAATCCCCCATGTCTTAGGCGCTCTCTCTCTTTCCCTCTCTCTCTCTCCCCCCCCACACACACCAGGGTTTTTTTGTTTTCACTGTACCATTTGAAATTAAGTGATAATAATATGTCATTTCACTACTAAACACTTCAACCTACACTGCTTAAGATAATGGGGAAAGTGTTGTGTATAAAGAATTCATCTTTAGGGCCAGTCAGATGGCTCAGTGGACTAAAGTGCCTACTTTAGCAGAGTGCAGCAGCTGCAGTTTGATTCCCAGCATGCCATGCCAGCCCCGGGGTATGCTGAGACAGTAATTGAGACTGAGTATAGTGTTATGCACTTGTACTCCCAGCACTTGGGAGGCTGAAAACAGGAGAATAGCTAAAACTCTAATCTATATAGTAAAATCCTGTAGACCCTGCAGTAAATACAAAAAAATTTTATTTTCAAATTACATATTTTAATAAGTCCCCAAGAATTTAAAAATATACAGTATTTGAATATAGACATTTTAGAATTTTTTATTTTATTTATTTATTTTTTTCTTGTTTCAGAACCTTTATTTCTTTATTCACTCATTTTTATGGCTGGCTCAGCCTGACCCGAGGGCAGGGCTGGCGCAGCATATGGTGCCAGGGATCGAACCACGGTCCCTGAAGCCGCCCTAGCTTTCCCAAGCAGGTGCTTTAGACCACTGAGCCATCCCACCAGGCCCCCATATTTTAAGAATTTTTTATTTTATCTATTTTTTTCTTGTTTCAGAACCTTTATTTGTTTATTCACTCATTTCTATGAATATAGACATTTTAAATATCTTTGGCTAAAAATTTAGTTACATGTTACTTGACATATAACAATAAAGCGAGTAGTGTGATTCTAGCATTGTATGTCTATCCAGCCGCCAATATTTTTTTAATATTTTTAATTGTTTAAATTTAACAATGGGTATATTACATATTTTCATCATCAGATCAGTTTAGATTAATACATATAGGTATATAACATTGATCAAACAATTAAACATTTACCCTTCTAAATCAACATTACTTTTTTTTTTCTTTCCCCTTTTCTTTTCCCCTTTCCTTTCTTTGAACGTTGACATATTGCATATTGTCCTCACAATCGTTCTACAGAGTACAGAGTGTGGGCATGTCCCAACTCCCTATTGATGTTGCTTAGAAAAAAAAAAAAGAAAAACAGGAAAAGAATATATTTCTCTTTGGACTAAGAGGAAGGAGATACATACACAGTCAAAAGTTCTGCAATTGTAGTGGGCCACCAGTGAAGCTTATGATGTGGGAGACTATTGAATCTAAGTCTCCTATAGCTCATCTCACCAATCTAGCTCTGCGTTCCATGCATTGTAATTAAGCATTTTTTTTTTTCTTGCTGGTTGGTCAAGGGCAACTTGAAGCAAGACCTGTATAACAAAACATTCATATTTTTTTTTGTATCTTCCAGGGTCAAATCCCCTCAGGATTAAGTTTGGGACCATAGACAGTACTTTGTAGAACTGTTGTTAGTTACAGCCTTTGGGACGAGTCACGGCCATTGCTTGGCCATTTTGCTTTCTGTGAAAGCCTGAGAGAATGTTTTTCTCTGGATGACTCTCCTTAGATGCACTATAGTTCATTCATCCCATTCCTCTGAGGTCCCATAATCTCCTTGACCAGAAAATTTGGGACACCTCTGAGTTATAGGATATTACAACACAGGTTCTATTATATCCTGGGTCTTTATTGACCTTGAAGGGCGAGGGCCAAAATATTGGCTATCCTTATAGCCCTTCTTTTTCTCCAATTTTTGGTCTGTTAACTTCCATTCTTAACCCTCCAGCAGAAAAGCTTTGTGATACTATTACTCTGTAACATAGGTACTTGAGCTTATCATCACTGCCTTTCTGAGTATCAAATATCTTTGACTTAGCTTCGAAATGATATTTTCTGATCATCATTGATATTCTAATAACTTTCCATACAATGTGATATA
>PVJA010018519.1:0-39820 GCA_004027025.1 Myocastor coypus | reverse complement strand
AGACCTGTATAACTAAACATTCATTTTTTTTTTTTTTTTGTATCTTCCAGGGTCAAATTCCCTCAGGATTAAATTTGAGACCATAGACAGTACTTTGTAGAACTGTTGTTAGTGTTAGCCTTTGGGACAAGTCACGGCCATTGCTTGGCCATTTTGCTTCCTGTGAAAGCCTGAGAGAATGTTTTTCTCTGGGTGACTCTCCTTAGACGCACTGCAGTTCATTCATCCCTTTCCTCTGAGGTCCCATAATCTCCTTGACCAGGAAATTTGGGACACCTCTGAGTTGTAGGATATAACAGCACAGGTTCTCTTATATCCTGGGTCTTTATTGACCTTGAAGGGCTAGGTCCAAAATATTGGCCATCCTTATAGCCCTTCTTTTTCTCCAATTGTCGGTCTGTTAATAAATGTGGTTTGATAAGTAAAAAATAGTGCTTTTATTTTAATTTCCTTGAGAGAAGCTGTTTTGAATGTGATGCAGTCTCCCAACTGCAGCTTACGTGACTGACTTAGTTACTTTTCATGTTGCTGAGACAAAATACCAAGCATCCACAAGTTAAGGGAGGAAACATTTGTCTAGCTCACAGTTTGTAGAGATTTCAGTCCATAATCAGCTGTCTCCAGGACAGGGTGGTGTGGAAGACAGGCATGGTAGAGGAGGAGAAATAGCTCATGGCAGGCAGAAGGAAGCAAAGCAGCAAGGGATGACCACCCCTCTTTCTGTCCCTTATATGTTGTCCAGTACTTGGTAGCACTTACACCCTCAATCCTAGCATCTCACCATGAGTCAATTCCAGTGTCACACACTCTAGATCCAGCCGCCTCTGAAAAATCTCCACCTATGACCTCTGTGCAGGAGGCTTTGGGTGGGAGGGGTGTCTAGATGCAAACCATAACAGTGACAATAGGGAAGAGAGGTCTGGATATGATGTCACCTTTTCCCCCTTTGTTTGTAGGGTCTAGCTGCTCATGGGTGCATAGTAACCATCCCTGAGTTGGAAGCTCAGGTGGGGACTTGAAAGGGAAGTCAGCTTTGCCCACTTCTGTGGGTCTCGACTCTCTGCCAGTCAGCCAGCCAAGGTGCCTAATTCTAGCAGGAGGCATTCCTGGCTGGTGTGTTTGTTACAGAGCCCTGAGTGTCATGAGCCACCCCTGGGATGGGTTGAATACCATAGGTTGAGCCTATTCCTCATGGGATAGTGAAGAAGGGAGCTAGGGCATGAACTCATCCTTGCCAGGAAGTGAGAGAGCTGGGAAGGGTGGAAGATGAGGGGTTGGTGGATGGGGACAAGGCAGGGAGGAACAGGACTGGAGACAAGGGAGTAGACGTGACAGGAGCGAGCAGAGCGGGTACCAGGACGAGCTTCCCGGTCCTGGTCCTGGCTGAGTAGGCTGAGTGCCAGAAAGAGGTGCTTTGGATAGGAGCACTGCCTCTGAGGGCTGCTGTAGATGCTGCAAAGAGCGAGAGTGGTAAAGTGTCATGGAATTGGCTTCACACTGCCATGGAGCCCAGTCGAGAATAAACAACCACAGTTGGGAACCAAGGAATTTTCACTACCCTGGGCGTGAGGCTTAGCTACATCCCGGCCGGGCCTGATTCCATCTTTTCTGTGGCTCTGTGGAAGATTCAGGATGTTGTCCTGTGGCTGCAAGCTCAGGCTCAGAGAAGGAGAATAGTTGAGCACTGTCACAGAGCTGGAAAAGGACACGGTCACTTCTCTGTCCTCTGCACAGAGCTGTCGCAGCAGGAGGCTGTCTTGAAGACCCTGGAAGAAGAGACAAACAAAATACAGCCCGAGGGCCAAGGACCTTCTTTAGGGAGGCCTGGTTCCATTTTTTGCCAGCAGTCAGTCTTCTGTCTGCCTGTAGGTGGTCCAGTTAGGCGGTAGGACCCCTAATTAGTGAGCCTCAGGTGGCACTTGGAGCCTGCATAGAAATTCACACAGAGGGTTGAAGGTTGGTAGGGTCCCTGGGCCTTGAACTTGAGAACCAGCACGTCGGTGTTCCTGAGGAACATGGCAGCTCGTCCCTGGGATGCCACTAAGCCAGATGAGCCTGAGTTATGGCTGGCCGAAAAGAGGCGAGACATTGAAGAGTCATAAATATTAATTTTTTAGCGCTCTATCATTCAAAAGTGACTCAACTCGTTTGTTTCAAACTGCAGAGAAACTCAGCTGTGTCCTCAGATGTGAGCACTGTCATACTGAAGGGATCCCTGCCTCCAAATGCTTAGCCTCGAGGCACTGGAAGGGGGACCCCAGCATGCTGCTCGCTCCCGCGAAGCTGCGTGAGGACCGTGCGTGAGGCAGAAGGATCACATCTGGCTGCTGTTCCTCAAGGACCAGCCTGGTGTCTACTGAGATGCCCCATCCGAATTCCTAATATTCAGCTCAAATCACGGCCCCACAGCGAGCATGCTTATCTCGATTGGGTCCGTGTTTCTTTGCACGTCCTGCGTGCAGGCACAGGGCTAAAGACTGGGCAACAGGTACTTGCTTAAAGTCTGGGCAGGCAGAAGCGCGTGGAAACAGAAGATGCAGAGTCAACAAATAGGCAAGCAGGAGAGTTCGCCCTGGGAAGCATAAGGGAGCTCATGGGACTCCTAAGGCGGAAGGCGCGGCTTTGGGAGAGCTCCCCAGGAAGTGACGTTGGGGCTGAGGCTCACATGGCGAGCTGCAGGCGAGCTGCCAACTGAAGGGTGATCTGTAGAGGAATGGGCACCAGTGAGGACAAGACCAGCATGCTGGCGGGGGGGGGGGGTGGAGCTGGGGCCAAGGGCTGATTCCAGGAAGCCCTGAAGGACACAGGAAGGAGAGAGACACGCTGTGACCGTTGTTTCCAGTCTTTCTCTGGGTGGCAGAAGACAGGAGAAAGCGTGGGAGTAGGCGGGCTCTGGGGCAGGCGCTGCTGACCCGACCCTTACAGACAGGTCCTTTTATTTTATCTCTGGGCCCCTCTGCCCCGACCCAGATATCTTTTGTGTATTCAAGTATTGCTAAGTAAATTCCTTTGAAGTTTTACTACAGGGAAAGCCAGCAAGTATTTCTTCACTTAACTTATTTTGTTAGAAGAAACCAAGCACGGAGTGGAGCATGCTTTCCCTGCCTTGGCTTAAATCTTGCCCAAGCGGCTCTGGGAGGGTAAGTCCAACGGACCTTCTTTCGTTTGTCTTTTGGGTGATGTTTACTTGTGTCCTGCTGGTTGCAACCTCCCATCTCCACCTGGGAAGAGACAACGGCTCTGCGTCGGTGACCCACTTCCGGTTATGGCTGCCCGCTGGCAGTTAGGAAAAGCGAGTTGTCCTACTTGAAGGAAACCCAGCGCATCAGCACGCTGGTCACCGTGGTTCGCCCCGCGCCTCCTCTCTGCAGAGCCCGCTGAGTTGCTGTAGTGGTCCCGACTGGTGTTCCCTGGGCCTTTCAAGACTTTTGGGTGGAAAATCCACAAAACAATAATAGATCAATACATTTAAATTAGAACTTTCAAAAATTCAATAATGGTATTTACAAATTAATAAAGCACTGTAAAGAAAATATCTGCACTTCTTTATTTAGGGATGCAGTTAATTTTTTTCATTGATTAAGCAGTCTTTGGGTGGATCGGATGTGGATAGGGAATTTTTTTTTTTTTAATTTGCTAAGAGGGAAGTTTGTGGGAGAGCTCAGAGGATACGTGTTTTTGTTTTTATCTGTAAGTCACTCATATGACACCCAGAAAGAGGTCTGTAACAAGGGAAGGAAACGTGGCCTCCCTGCTCAGAAGTGGACTCCCTGGCCATCCATGTGGCCCAGGGTGGAGGTGAGGACAGGCGTGTGTCCCTGTGGCAGGTGGCACTGACTTCAAGAGCATCTGAGTGTTTACCATGTCGAAGGAATTTGCTGAGGGAAATTGTCCTATCCCAGGTGTCAGTCGGGAGCTGCTCCAGTATCTGCTGAATACTCCACGATAGCCTTAGAATTACCCAGCTGTGCTGTGCTTCTGAAACCACACAGCTCTTTCTGCTAAAGGCACTGAGGTTTTCAGGTAGGTTACTACTGCCCCAAGCCTGGGTGCCTGGTTGACGCTGTGCCCTCTCCAGCCTAGGCAGAGAAAAGCACTGAGAAACAGGGTCTTAGCTGAGCCTGGGTCACAGGTGCGCCTCGCACGCCCTCCCTGCCTTCCTTCCTTCTTCCATCCCCAGGATATTGATTGAGGGCTCAGAGTAGATCTCATGCTGTGCTGATGTGAGGTGGTGACCCGCACGACAAGGCCCGGGCCTCTCCTGGACATGTCTCGCTGCTGGAACATCAGGAGGTGGAACCCCCTACTTTTCCTATTGTTGTCCCAAGCCAGGCCTGGTCTTGGTGCTATGGGACCTTCAGGCATGGGAAGCTGAGATTTGCAGAGATGGAGAGAGTTCTGGGGACGGTGAAGGGTAAAGGTTAACTCTATCTGGTGCTGGGAGGTCTAGGGTGGACACAGACTCGCAGCAGAACATGGAAGTGGTGCTTGGGCAAGGTGGGCTCCTAGCTGGAGGGGGAGGAAGGGGATAGAGCCTCACGGGGAGCAAGAACAGCCTTGGGCCGGGAGGAGGGACGGGCCGACAGGGGTCCCACGGCCCAGAGATGGAGGCAGGCAGCGGGCTGCGGCAGGTGTCAGAGTGGCTGTGGAAACTGAAGTGGCTGGGGCCACCTGGCGGGGATTGTCACCCTGGGAGTCGGTAGGTTACCCGCGAAGCTACCTGCCTCTGTAGGTGCTCCCTGCTGTGCTGGGTATCTCAGCTGTTAGCTGGGTCCAGGGCTGGGTTCCTCCTCTTGTCATCCCTGACATTTTGAGCTTGTGCTGTCGCCGCTGCTTTTCCCAATTCCATCACCAACTCTTCTCAGATTCCTGATGTGTTTCCGGACAACCCCACAATCAAGATCTGATGGCTGGACTTGGCATTCAAGGCCTTCTCTGCTGCAGGGTCTGTCAGCTTCCTTGAGCAGCTCCTTACAGATCCCTACATGACCAGTTGTCCTCACCCTGCTATGAGCAGACCACACAGGTCCACCTCGAGCCCTGTCTCGTGTTGCTGTTCCCACCAGTCTTACTGTACCCACTTTCCAGATGCAAGCAATGAGGCCACTTTGAAACTCTATCTGCACTGTGGGCCTGTTATTTTATTTTATTTTATTTTATTTTATTTTATTTTTTGTGGTACCTAGGGATTGAACCCAGGACCTTGCACTTGCCAAGCAGGTGCTTGTGCCACTGAGCTATATCTCTGGCCTTTGCACTATCAGCCTTTGCTGTCTTTGAAGCCCAAAACCAGCCCTATCCCAGGATGCCTTTGGTGTTGTTGCATGTGTCTCCAGCTGGGTGGAGCTGTGTGCCTCACACAGCACTGTGTGCCTAGCAGAACCCCAGTGGAGTTGTCTCAAGGAACAGCAAGTCCCAGACCCCTGGTAAGCACAAAGACACATGTTCGATCCTCAGCACTGCATGCTGGCCCCACCCTGAGCTGGCCATCTAAATGCGGTGTGGTGGTGCATGCCTGTAATCCCAGCACTGGGGAGGCTGAGACAGAAGGATCACCGTGAGTCTGAGCTGCATAGGGAGACCTTGTACCAAGTAAATAAATTAAAAAAAAAAAAAAGAAGCAAGGTAGCTCAGAGCATTTTTCCCAGCTGCCCTCGCAGTGAGGACCTCAGGCTTCCTGGGCCTTCCTGCCCTCCCAACTTCATCCCATGGGATATTTTCCCCTCTCTAGCTGTCTCCATCTTCTGTTGCCCTTGAATCATCCCCACTTTTTCACCTTAAAAATCCAGTTACTTATTCTTCTCACTGCTCTACTGCACCCCCAGAGAACTCCTATTCATCCTTCACTACCCAGATGGAAAAAAAAAAAAAAAGACTCACTATGTTTCTATCTTTGTTATCTGACCATGCTATCATCTTTCTGTTTAACCACCTGCCTGCCCTGTCTCTTGTCCCTTAAGACACCCACTAGGTCCTCATCTCTGTTTGCCAACATTAAAATCTGCAGGCCTGGGAGCAGTGCACTGGACCCAGACAAGGCTTCAGGGGTTGGGGATTTACTTTGGGTCTCATCCTCTGGTCTTTGGTGGGAGACAATGGAGGTTTGTCCTGAGCCTCACAGGATGCTGCTATCATAGTGGAGCCAGCGGCAAAGCCTGTCTGCAGACCCCGTGGTATGCATAGTGGAGAACCGCTCTGTGAGTTACGCACAGTCACAGCCTGTCGCAGCTTTAAAGGTTTGGTGTTGACACCTGTGTGTTTAGCATTCGAACAGAGGGGGCAGCGTAGAAGCCAGCATCCATCTGTCCATCTTGTGTGGAGGGAGGGTGGGAAACCCTGGCTGGAGGAGAGCACCGTGTCTGGGTGGGATCTGCATCCCCACTCTGAGGCCCCAAGGCCCTGTGGTCAGGAAGTGCAGGGCCGTCCACTGGTACAGAGGAGGCCAGAGCTGGGGCAGAGCTGATGCTGAGCTGGGGCCTGCAGGGTGCAGCGCGTTTGGGTTCTGAGGGAGCAGGACCTGTCATGGAGCCTGGTGCGCAGCCCCTGCCAGTGGCTGCCTGAGTGTTCACCCTTCCCTGGCCAGGGCAGTCTAGGTCTGCGACCCTCCCTGTCCCGACTCCAACAGGCTGGGGCCAGGAGAGGCTGTTTGGCTAGGCTGGGGTGGGGGCAACGCTTGAATGCTGGAACTGCCCTCCTGTGGCTGGCGGCTGTGAGGGCCCCACTGCCTCTTTCCAAACCATTTATTGCCACTTACCACGGGCTTGGGTTACATCTGCTGCTGAGAGCAGAGCGATCCCAATTTGGAAGCCATGGAGGCCATTTTTCACCCACACTGACATAAGCCATGACTCCCGAAGCTGATGACACACTCGAGATAAGGTCAAACACTCAGCAGAAAGGGACATTTGTTGCTCTGTTGCTTAATCCCTGTCCGCAAAGAAGCTGCCGACACTAATGGCTGCTGGGATGCGCCGTCTGTCCCCAGGGGGCACCGCCCTCTCCACTGCATACACACCATGGCTGCTACTCATCCAGCCACAGAGGGCATCGGGGGGGCAGAGGCCCGGAGACCTCAGCCAGAGAAGAGCTTGGCAACTTGGGGGTGGAGATGCTTCTGCAGACCTGGTGCTTCTCGCCTGGGCCTGGAGGGGCTGGGTGGGCTGAGAGGCCTGCAGGCTGGGCCTCCTAGTAGGGGTCCTGTCTTGGCCCATTGCAGCCCCTGTCACCCTCAGATTCTGAGGCCCTCAAGAGCTACTGACTTGACCAGGAAGTGGGTGCTGTGAGACTCCGGAGCAGAGGGGGGAGGACAGGGAAGTGTCTGTGGGGCTTCCTGGGGAACTGAGCTAGGGCCAGTGATGGCTTGCCTTGTTCAGACTGAAGTAAGACAAAGGCACCAACAGGGCCGCCGGCCTCTCACAAACACTCCAGGGACCTGGGAGAGTCCAGTATGGGTTTCTTCAGCTCTTAGATGGGGAGAGGTCCTAGATCAAGATTGTCTTCCAATTATGAGTACACACAGGAGTCCTTCGGGTATCTGCTGGGACCCTTGCTAGGAGTGTCCTGGTCATTGGGCACATAGCCATGGCTAGAAGGCTTCGTGTTCAAGCCTATGTGGCCACTCGAAGGTGCGGTTTCCATGTCGTGGTGTCCAGCCTCCACCTGTCTCCTTGTGGGTCTCTATGAGGATAGAACACAGTCCTTGGGCCCCAGAAGCCTCTCTGGATCACCTCCTCCCTCCTGTGCCTGCGCAGCTGCTTCAGCTCCTCCATGCTGAGGAAGCTTCCAGAGCGGTGGTGTAGAACCTATGGGTGTCTGTGCCGCAGTTGCCGCTGGAAGCTCTAAGATGTTTGCCAACGCTGATCTAGGGCGGTCACTGTCACGGATGCAGATTTGCATGGAGTGGGTGTTAGGGGAGCTGAGGTGTGTGAGCAAAGAGCCACTCTTTAGACATGTAAGTCTGTGCTTTGGGTGGAGCAGAAAGCATCTTTCTGCTGATTAATCAGAGTGGCAGGGGGAAGAGAGATTTGTGTGTAAGTTTCACTTGTACCCCAGGCTTAGCATCTTCCGCTGGGCCCGTCCCACTCTCATTTAGATAGCTGGTCAGTAGGTGTCTGAGTAAGGTGGGCTCCCTAACATGCTGGGACTGTGCTCCCTAGGAGTCTCCCCTTCCCAACAGAGGTGGCCCCTTTGGCAGGTCTCAGAGCTCAGAGTCCTTGGGGAAGGAGGGATTCCTGCACTCCAGCTTTCTGGATGTGCCAGGGTCCCCGCCACCATGAGCTGAGGATCTTAAATTGTGAGGTTGCTGAGGCTCAGTGCTAGGTGAGTGACACACAGCATAAGGACTCCAACTCTCTACTGGTTCCATGGATGAGACATTACAGTTTCTGGGGAAAAGGCTAATTTATGTAGCTCTTTAATTAATTAATTAATTAATTAATTAATTAATTAATTAGGTACAGGGTCTCACTATGTAGATCAGACTCTTGGTGATCCTCCTGTCTCAGTCTCAGCACTGGGATCATAAGTGTACACCACCGTGCCCGATTTCTGTGACCAGCTCCGCATGGGGCCGGCACAGTATATGGTACTGGGAACTGAACCTGGGTCCTTGCACGTGTCAGGCAGGCGCTTAGACTGCTGAGCTGTCTCCCCAGCCTGTGCAGCTGTTCTTAAAGGAAATTTTTGGAAGGTCCTTCTGTGGTTGGTGTTCTCCTGGCGGTGGAATGTTTAGGGAAAAGTTTCCCCAGGATTGATCTCCAGATCCCTGCTGGAGTTATTGACCACAGGTGGGTACCCTGCCTCCCTTCTATTCTGCAAACAGAGTCCTTATAAAGATCTCTTTTTTTTTTTTTTCCCTAAGGTGCATGGTCCCCCTCTTCATTTTGTTTTAATTTTTAAAATAAGTTTAAAAAATCGTCTTCGTGCTCTCCCGCTCAGAAATCTCTTAGCTGTCTAGTGCAGGTGTCTAAAGTCGTGATTTACTCCCGGGGTTGGTGTTACAGTGACATCACAGAGCGCTCTGTCTTCCTCATCAGTACAAAAGTTCCAGACAGCGCTAAGCCAAGCATGAGACTGGAACCTTTGAAGGTAGCAGCTTAGTAAATGTCCCTGAGCAAATAGGCCATGGTTCCCCGAGCTCCAGATTCTCTCTCTGCTGCTCACCCTCACTTCTGTGCTGCTCACTGGGCTCCTGTGGGCACAAGCAGGTGGCAGGTACTTGCTGTGGGCTCTCCTGGCTTGCTTTGCTTCTTCCAGGACCACCTGACAGCTGAGTGTGTCACTGTGACATTTTCCAAGTTGAGCTGTAAAGGTCTCTCAAAAAGAAAGTTTCCAGCAGAATTAGAGAGGAGAGAGGCCTTGCTAGGCTCCCCTCGGCGTGAGGTTCCTAAGGTTTCCTTATCAGCTTCTGGGAGCACCGCCCCTCCATGGATACCTTCTGCTTCCTTGAGATGTCTCCCCAGACTTCCAGCTCAGGACCTCAGAGATGCCCAGGGAGGAGCCCTACACAGACACCTGCCACTCTGAAGGAAGGGGCTGCCCACCAAGCGCTACTCCAGCGGACTCTGCTGCCCGCAGCTGAGCTGAGCTGGCCTGCGGTTGCATTCGACAGAAAGAGGAGTGAATCCCGCTCGTTTGCTTTTCACTTCACTTTGATCTTTAGTTCAGTAGTCCTTAGTATAAGCTGGAAGTTATAACATAAAAAAATGTGAGGGACCGCTCTCCTGTTTAATAAGCTCTCGAGCTGAAAAAGGTCTGGAGGAGAAAAAAGGAGGCCTGAGTCAGAGGGGGCACAGAACTCGAAGTGAAGCTCTCTTGGGGTCAGAGCAGCTGGGAGCGGCGCAGGACTTCTCAGTGTGACAAAGCAGAACATCGGATTTTAACTCCCCAAAGGATGGTCTCCCGGGCTGAGGTCCGAGCCAGTCTGCTCTGCTTCCCTGGGGCTTCAACTGCCTTCACCAGCCAGGCTTACTGACCAGGACCCCTATATCCTCTGGTGAAGCTGGAAATCCAGCCTTTTTGAGGCCACAGGGGGCTTTCCCTAAAGCTATGGGGACTCACAGCTCTTAGAAAGAATCCATGCAAAGCCTGGGCAGTCAGGAGGCAGGAAGGTCTGCGTGGCTCCTGGAGGATTCCAATCGAGGTACTGGGGAGAAGCGTTGCTCTCTGCCTTGGCACCCTCAAACTTATCCTCAGCCAACCCCTAGCACCCATGGGGCTGCCCAAGCCCAGCTGGGGTCCCTGGGAGCATCCGTCTTGGTGCTCCCACTCGTGAGCTTTATGAGACTTTTCAACAGAGCACTTTATAAACGCCAGGGGCTGTGTGCCCTTGAGCACTGGTGAGTTGATGCATATTCACTAGGGATCAGGTTTTTCCTACAGAAGGCTTGGGCTGGGGACTGGGAATTCTCCCTTGGCCACAGCTAGAAGCAGCGTTCACAGGCATTCCTGCTGCAGGGCGCAGGGCAGGTGGGTGCTGAGCCCCAAGCCCTGCAGCCCCGTTGCTGTTGGAACTCTGCAGAGGAATTTCAATAGATGCGAGATCTCCTTTCCCTCAGCTCTGAGCCCAAGCCCAGAGTACAGCTTCTTCACACCCTTCATTTCTCTCCCGAGGCTCCTCTTGCAACCACTCACGGTACACCTTATCTTCAGAGTTTTACAGTTGTACAGCATGCTGAAACCCAGGGAAGCCTAGGGGTGATCTGAGACAGGTGAACAAAGAGAAAGCATCTCAAAATCACTTAGACATAGAATCTTCCAGCAAACTTGCCCTCACTCTGATCGCAGCTCTGCATCACCCCTTAGCTGGCTATCTTAGAATATAATCACCCCTCCAATTGCTGGCCCTGTAGCCTTAAACCTTGTAATGCACCCCGGGACAAATCAGCATTAATTTAGTGGATGGGGCATATTTTATACATCCCACATTCTCCTGTGAACCTCTACTTTGGCTCAGGATTTGCCCAAAAGGTGTACACTTGGAGAGAGGGAGCAAGTGTGTGTGGACTCCAGCCCATGGTCCCCAGCTGTTGGAGGGAACTGTGAGGCAGTGGGAGGCTCTTGGCCTCCCTGATGTTGTGGAAAGGAGGATGCGGTCTCCACTTCCGCTTTGGCATGCCCCTCCTGGAGATTCCAGCGTTCTCTTGTGGAGTTCTGGGCCCCAAAAGGTGTCATCAAGAGCTTGCAGGAAAAATAGAGGGAAACCTCAAATCCACTGGAGTGGAGAGGTGGGCACAGAAAGATTTTGTGGTTTAATATAAAATGCAAAGGAAGGGTAGGAGCCACTGCCATGGGGATTTCAGCAAGGAGACCACAGGACGTGGCCTAAAGTCCATGCTTGTGTTCTGACCGTGGAAGGCCACATCTTGAAGGCAGCAGAGAAGAGGGGGAAGCTCAAGGTGCAGAATCTGACCCTCAGTCTAACTAAGCAGGGACTACCAGCTGTGGTTAGCTGGCTGCTCAGTGCTGCCAGCTCCTGGAGGCCATGGCTGCCCTGGGAACCCCAGACATGGGCTTTTCCTCACTGACCCTTCTGGGTTTCTGTGTGATTTCCACTTTCTCTAAAACATCTGTGTGCCTACAAGGACATCAGATAACTACTCTTAGGTGAACTAAAATTAAAGTCCCAAAGAATTATAAAGGCTAGAGATGAAAACTGTACTAGAATAACTTCTTTATGTGACTACGTTCCATTATAGTCGAAGGAAGGAGAGGACCGTGGCACAAAATGGTAATTAACTGTTTTTCCTCTGTCCTGAAAATTAGTGCAGAGTTAGATCAAAATATGACAGGGTGCATGCTCATTTAAGTTTTAAATTGCTTGTTGACTTCAAACAGAACCACTGCAGTGGCCGTGGAAGATGGTGTGCCTGCTAAGTACTCAACGGCACTTTGGAAAAGACTTTGCGTTATATGCCGGGTGTGGTGGCTCACGCCTGTAATCCCAGCACTCGGGAGGCTGAGGCAGGAGGATCGGTGTGAGTTCGAGACCAACCTGGGCTACAAAAGTGAGCTCAAGGCCAGCATTAACTGCATAGCGAGACCCTGTCTCAAAAAGACAAAAACAAACAAACAAACAAACAAAAAAGACTTTGCATTATCTATTCACAGTGTCTCATCTAGGAGAGCATTAATTCATTTATCCGATCGGTGAACCTGTGTGACACCTACTATGTGAAGCTGTGTGAGGAAACAGAGATCTGAGCAAAGTAGTCCTCTCTGTCCTAGGTGTGCGCAATGAGAACAACTGAGAAGTGAACTCGCCCACCCCGGGGGGTCGCCTGTCATTTGCCCAATCACAGGCTGTGTGCTCCAGAACTTCACTTTTGCATCGAGGTTCCTGTTTGCATCCTGCTGGTTAGGGAGGAGGACAGTGGCCAGGATGAAGGTACAAGGAATGGGGGTGAGCAAAGCCCGAGCTAGGGCATGGAGCCTGGGGGCCAATCCATTCACTCATTCACACGCTCACACATGAGCTAATTCGTTCCAAAGACTTTACCGGGACACAGTGATGAGCAAACATAGATCTCATTCCCATCCTCATGGAGCTTAGAGTCACAGGAAAGACTTGATCAGAAAAGTCACATGAACAAATATGAAGGCTGGCCATTGCCATAGGGGGAGGTGTCTGGAGCTCCCAGAAGCTCTGGTAAAAGACTCATGTGACACAGGTACAGTCCCAGCTATCTCAGGGGGCACAGCATGGGGAAGTGTGTCTCAGGGGGAGGGAACAGTAAGTGCAAAGGCACTGTGGCAAAGGGAACTGGATGAATACGAGCGCTGGAAGGTAGGTGCTGAGGTTGGAGGCTCAAAGTAAGAGGAGGCCGTGAGGTGATCAGGGAAGACTGACTACCACGGCACTTTGTTACCCTTGTTGCTCTGTCAAGGGTTTTAATGTCTATCTGGAAACCCATGAGTTGCAGTTTTGCAGCATGTTAAAGGGTCATGTAGGCAGGGTGGAAGCCTAGATGGGGGGGTGGTAGAGGAGATGGAGAGAAAACAGATGCAAGCCAGGAGGCAAGAGAGTGGCTTTGGCTCAGAGCTGAAGACTGCATGGGCATCTGCCAAGACAGCGGGAGCTAAGCTCTGGGGACGGGGAAACATGTGCACCTGCTCCACCAGAGCAGCCAGTCAGCTGACTCTGATTGGAGGTCGGTGCGGGAGAGGGAGGGCAGAGCTCACCATCGAGGCTGTAACAGCCAGGACACCTTGGCCTTCACCCTCACTGGTGATCCCAAGAGCTTTCCTTAAAGTAACCAACTTCTTTCCCTTTTATGTGACAGGATTACTTACATTTTTGAAAGCTGGTCCAACAGGTGTGCCTACCTATTGCCTACTTATCTATTACAAACTCGTGCAAATTGGGTAATGGTGTGTGCAAATGGTTAGTTAGGTGTCTAACTATGATAGGTGTATGTGAGGGTATGTAATTACTAGATTTGCATTTGCAAATGTTCATTTCCTTAAATGACCCTCTCTTTACCTCTGTTTTTCTGCCACCCTCCTACCTACCGATACACACACACACACATACACACACACACACATGTGGGTGGCAGGGCCAGGTGTGCCTGTTGTGTCTGCTCCACTGCACCAGAGGGAGTTGCTTCCTCAGTGCCCCGACCCCGTATCCCTTACTACATCTAACCCATCAAGAGAAAGGGCAGTGGTGCCTCCTTCTCTGTATCTGGTGGCAGCTTTTTGCTCTGCCTGGGACTAGTACAGTCTGGACATTACACAGGAAAAGTTGCTTCTCTGCTCTCAGATCAGCCTCATCTTCCCCAGAGAGGATTGCCACTAGCGAACTAGACTTGTGGTCCAAGTAGTGGAAGCTGTGGTTTTGGAGTCTCATGCCTCTGGTTCTGTCTCAGCTCAGTTGCAGAGCTCTGTCACTCTTGGAGATAAGGACAGCACTTTCACCGAGTGCAGGGCTTGGTGTGATGCTGGCCAGCAGCGCCCTTATAATTTGCGCTGACATGGGTGAGCTTCCTGTCATTGTACCACATGGGCTTCCAGTCCTAGGGTTTTTATTGTGTGTGGAAGGGACAAACTGCCTTCAATGAAACCAAACCATTGCCAATTTGCCTGTAATCTGCAATGCAATATTAATAAAGTGCTAAAAAGAAGCAGACCTAGGATCTGTTTGCTGTTTGACTCTACTGTCAGATATTTTAAGAAACAAAAAACATTATCACCTTGGATACCATAAAGGGAATAAGAAGTAAGTAAAATACAGAAGTGATGCTGTGTTCCTTTCAGTGTGTGGTGTCAACAGTAAAATCCCCATGATGAACGTTAGGTTGGGATGGGTAGGTTGGAGTTAATGTTAAATCTAGTCCAGTGGGGAGAGGTAGTTTTATGCTGAATGTAACAGTGATATGTCGAGACTGGCCCACCCCAAGGGGAGGTGGCTGGGGTCACTTCTGCTCTGCATGAGGAGGCCATCAGAAAGCCTTTGCTGGGGAGAATTCATAGGTTTCAGTTTTAGTAACGTGTTTATTTATTTTTTTGTATTTTTATTGTTGTTGTTGTTTTTCGCAGCAAGGGATTTTTCTGCCATGAGGATAACATCCCCCACAGTCCTGCATCTCTGCACTGGGCTCTTTCATGGGCAGTAAAGGGTCAACCCCTCGCCATCATTTTGAGTTCATCATCAAGTTAAGATTTATTGGGAAAGTAAAACTTAGGTTAAGTAAATCTCTCACATACTTTTTCATTGTGATTTTTTAGAGGTTATTATTATTATTATTATTATTATTACTATTATTATTATTATTATTATTATTATTATTATTATTTCGTACTTAGAATCAAACTAAGGACCTTACACTCTCCAGGCAGGTTCTGTGCCACTAAGCTACAGCCCCATTCTGATTTTTAAAAAAATTGTTATTTCTTTGCTACAAGGTCTCACTAAATAGCTCAGACATCTAGTGATCCTCCTGTTTTCAGTCTCCTCAGGGCTAGGATTACAGGTGTATGACTCTACACTGGGACTCCGTGGCCAACTCAGCCTGACCTGGGGGTAAGGCTGACACGACACATGCTGTCAGGATCGAACAGAGGTCCCTGTGTTTGCCTAAATAGACACTTTATTTATCATCGTCATTATTGTTATATATATTTAGTACAGGGTCTACAGAGTCTCACTATGTGGATCAGATTCGTAGTTATTTTGTTTTCAGCCTCCCAAGTGCTGGGATTATAGGGACGTCACTACGCCCAGTCTCAGTGGTCATCTCAGCAAGCCCCGGAGGCAGAGCCAGCACAGAACCCCAGGGATCGGACCCCCAGATCTGTGCTCTGCCTAAGCAGACACTTTGGTCCACTGAGCTATCTGGCCGGCCCCACCCATTCTGCTTTTTAAAATAAGTAAATTTGTTTTTAGGAGTAATATTTATTTATTTATTTATTTAGTCTTTTTGAGACAGGATCTCACTCTGCAGTTCAAGCTGGCCTTGAGCTCACTTTTGTAGCCCATGCTAGTCTCGAACTTGCACCAATCCTCTTGCCTCAGCCTCCCAAGTGCTGGGATTTAGGAGTAATTTTAGCTCCACAGGAGAAATGAGGTGTCCCCCAAACCCTGTCTCTATACATGGTCAATAGCTCACGGTATCACCCAGTACACCTCACACTCCTGGAAAACCTTCTGCTGCCTCAGCCTGCTGAGTGCTGGGGTTGCAGATGTGGGTCCCCATAACTGGCTACACTGATACATCTTTATTATTCTAAGTCCACAGTTTATAGTTGTGATCACTCTTGGTATACAGCCTATAGGTGTTGACAAATATGTACAGTAGTACATGTATCTATCAATATACTATATATGCAGTGGTGGTAATACCTTAAAAATCTCTGCTCTGCCTACTTTTTCACAGAGATAAAAGCTAATTCCATCAAACAAAAAATACCAGTCAGAAAAGAGGTTAGTCTTTTATTACAGCAAAGGGTAGCTCTGGCATTTCTAGCTAGTAGAAGGGAATTTAATTTCACCTGTAGAAGGGAGTTTGAACTGGCAGATCTCTGTGCATTCTCATGACCTAAGGTCTAGGAAATAATAAGTCTGTAGTAAAGTGTCCAACTTGGCATATTTTCTGAATCCATTCAAAACTCTAGAAGTTTGTCACTGACTCCTTTGGCAATTTCTTCAGATTTTTCTCCTCCCTCCACTTTTCACAGCAATGCCTGATACAGTGTCACAGAGCAGCACATTCAGGAAGAGTGTGGAAGAGAGTCCTGGGCTGGGGGAACCCTTTTGCATGAGTGTACTGCCACGTTCTGCTGTGCAAGGGCTTTTTCATCGTCTTGGTCTTTCCTTTCTTTTGGCAGTATTAGGGCTGGCGCTCAGGGCTTTCCAAATGCGTGCCAGGAGAGTGCCCTACCAACTCCATCCTCAGCCCCAGGAGGGTTATTCGAAAGGGCACCCTGGCTTCCCAGCTAGCTTGGTGCTCGCCCTTCCTGCAGTATCCCTTCTTGCAGCTTCTCCCTGGAAGCCAAAACCCCAGCTGGCTTTTGACTCTTCAGGGGCCAAGGGGTTAAAAACGTGAGCATTTGTTACTTGTTAGAACCCCTACTGGGGCTTGCAGAGCACCCTAGACCTGGCTGACAGCTGTGGTTTGTTGCTCCAGTGATAAGGAGGGACTGCCCCTGTCCTGGAATTTGCCTCCTAAATCTCATAATTCATTAACACATGATGCTCACAGGGTCTGAATCCACACTTTGAATTTTAAGTGGGAGGATTTTGCTGGAAGAAGAACCCTTGCTGGCTCGGAGAGTCCCCAGCTAGCCTCATCTTTCGTCTGTGTGTCAAACAAAAGTACATGTGCTAAAATTTCAAAGAGCTAACTACACACACACACACACACACACACACACACACACACACACACACATGACTGGTAAAAGTCTGAGTCTCGATTGTGGGTTGCATCAATGCCAATTTCCTGGTTGTGGTGCTGTACCCTTATGCATGTTCTCATGTACTTTCTGTTAGGAGAAGCTATATGAAGAATCTATAAGATTTCTCTGTTAATTCTTCCAACTTTATAAAAATCTATAGTGCCTCAAGGCAAAAAGGTAAGAAAAGGGAGAACCACTAAAACCAACAGCAACAAAAAAACAAAACAAAACCAAGCTTTCAGTTCTCTTGTTTCATATGTTATGCCTTCATCCCTTAGATTTCAGTATTCTACGAACTTTTTTTTTTTCTTGCTAATTTGCCTTATTTATTTCAATGTTAATTGGCTTTTGTTAATTTAGCATCAGTACTAGAAGCTAAAATCCAGCAAGAAGACTTCTTAGTGATTATAAGATGTTAGGGCCGGGGGCAGGGGGTCTGATGAGAAGACTCATATTTATAAGAGGGTAACCAGTGTTCAGAAATAAGGAGGGAGGGAAGAAAGGAGGGAGAGGAGGGAGGCAGAGAGAGAGAGAGAGAGAGAAAGAGACAGAGACAGAGAGACAGAGATAGAGAGACAGAAATACACAGAGAAAGAGACAGAGACAGAGAAGAAAATGGTTACATGGACCTGTGGACACAAGAGCTTACAAAACAGAACAGGTCTAGGATATTGGAAAATACAAACAGGAAATATCATATGATTTTTTAAAACAAATTCTTTAGTTGTACTTTAAAGTTTTTATCTTAAAATACAGATTTTTTAGGACATTGCAAAGCTTTCCTGTGTTCCATTGCCTGTATCTTATGGAACTAGAGTTTAATATCACTACCAGCACATTGACATTGTTCGAATATGTGTGGCTAGTTCAGTGTCATTTCATTACACCCATACCATTGTGGCCACCACGTCGACTAAGAGACAGAGCAGAGGCCTCGCTCACACCCCTTGGCTGTCCTGTGCACTCTCTGTCCCACATCCCTGGTCGCTGGTGACAATTCATCTGCACCTTTCACTGTGATATTATCAGTCACAGTGAATGTTTTCCCTGAGAATGTTTATAAATGAATCATACAGTGTGTGACCTTCAACACTGACTTTTAGAATTCAGTGCAATGCTCTTATGATGACTCAAGTTGTTGCCTGAATTTCCAGTTTGTTCCTGTGGAGGGGTGACTGCTGCTGCATGGTATGGGCCTGCCACAGTTCCTTTAGCCATACACTCATCGTGGGGCATTTCAGTCTTTCTCCAGCCTTTGGCAGAATGACAAACAAGCCCTCAATAAACCATGATGTTGAGGTTTCTGCGTGGACAGGAGATTTTATTTATTTCTCTAAGACGAATCTTCAGAAGTGCGGTGGTTGGCCCATAGAATGAGCACATTTTGCCCTTTCAAAACACTGTCAAAGTTTTGCAGAGCGGCTGTTGTGTTTTCTAGTTGTACCAGCAATGCACGTGAGATTTGATGTCTTTGCCACCTCGCCAGAATTGTCACTGTTCTTTACGGGACCTGTTCTGACAGGACAGTTCTGCTAGGCATGGCGGGGTGTGCCATGGTGCTTATAATTAGAATTGCCGTCCTAGCTGGTCATGCCAATCATCGTTTCATATGTTCCTTTGCCATCCATACAATATTCTCAGTGAAATGTCTTGCTATGTCCTTTCTATTTACTGATTATGTTACTTTTACTAGTATCATTTTACTGTTGATTTTTTTTTTTTTTTTTTTAATTTGGTACAGGGTCTATAGGACCTACGGGGTTTCACTACACAGATCAGACTGGTAGTGATCCTCCTGTTTTCAGCCTCCCAAGTGCTGGGATTACAGGTATGCATCCCCTCGTCCCCTCTCAATCACCATCTCAGCTCGCTGGGCAATTGTTGGACTTGAGAGTTCTTTGTATAGCTTAGAGATGAGTCTTCTGCAGACAGTGGATTGCAAATATCTCCTCTCAGTTTGCAGCCTGCCTTTTCACCCTCCTAGCAGAGGTTACTGCAGAGCAAACTTTTTACTAATTTCAATGAGTTGCCATTTATCACTTTTTTCTTTGGTGGACTGTGCTTCTGGTATCACATCTAAAAACTACGGAGATCTCATGGCTCTTCCTGGTTTTCTTCCTGTTATCTTTAAATATTTTGTTCTTTTGCATCCTACATCTAGCTGTGTGGTGCATTTTTTGATACATGAGATTTAATTGAGGTTATCATTATTTGCTTATGGATATCCAGTTGCTTTAGCACCATTAACTGAAGGAAAAAAATAAAACCTTGCTCTATCAGATCGGTTTTGTATCTTTGCCAAATGTAAGCTGGCCAACCTGCTCCCGGGGTTTGCTCCTGGGTTGTCTTCTGTCTCATTGGTCTTGTATCCCGATCCTTAAGAATGAGAGAAAAGATTCTGGGATCCAGGTGAGGCTCCTCGTCCCGGACGCCTGTGGCTTTGGTTGAGAAGCAGTGTGCCTGGCGCAAGTGGGCAAAGCACCGTGGCATCTGCTCCACACACGAGCATGAGGAGGGGCTTCCCAAACTGTTCTTCCCGCAGTCCCCAGATCCCGCCACTTTTGGTCTCCCTTTACATCCTCGCCTTGCTTACGCATGTTCTCAGATTAAAGTGGGATTTTCTGAAACAGATTTTTCTATCATGGAGTAAAAGCGGTAAGTAAACAGAATTATCATAGCAATTTAAATAGTAATAAAATATGTTTTCCTGTTTCCATTCAAAGAGGGGGAAAGGTAACGAGAGAAGATGAAAGGGAGAGAGCTCCATTTGTGGGAGGTAGGTGTGTTGTTTATATTTTTCTTTCTTCTTCAATAATAGGTACAGAGTTTTAGTAAAGGACTTCAAGGCAAAGGAAAAAAATAGCATACACTGTTATGGGGTTATTTTTATCTTTCATTTTTATGACAACTTATTTGTACTTAAGAGAATCTTTCCAAAGAGTTAGAAGCATCATTAAATAAAGACTGTGAAATGTGCAATATGGCTTATTTATTTAAATGTTAATTGGTCCAACGAACACTTCTAATTAGCTCTATATTTGCTTAGCAAAAAGTTTTACAAATTCCAATTGTGAAAAGCAGCTATTTTGAGCTGGTAAGCATGTTGCAGCCTCAGCTATGATTTTTCTATAGTTCTCAGCCCTTGAAGGCACAATTTAATTTTTCATGTATGCATACTAGCAACGGTAAACACTTGCGAGTGTAAAGAACCTTCTTTAATTAGCTGCACAACAATTAAAGGATTCACAAACTAAATTGAACCCTGTCTCGGTGCTTACTAGCTGAATTCTACCACCTGTCACAACAGCACTTTGTTCAATCTGTTATGCAAAATCATTATAGCAATATAGCGGAGGGGAAAAAAAGAGAAAATAGCAATTATTTCTTACTTTTCTCTTGAATGGGTTATTTTGGGTTATACTGATGTCAGGTTCATTGAAGCTAACCTTTTGAAATCTGTAACAGCATAATACTTCTAAGGCAGCTTGAGCGTGGCTAGAAGAGTATTTCGTGTTACCCTTCTAGAAGGAAGCTGCGCTCCTCCCTAAAGTGTGTCGGGGTCTCTGATCGTTGCAAACAACCTGTTCTAATGCTCACTGCCACCTCCTATTTCCTTGTGCTCACGAGGAACCCCGCTTGGCCCCACAGGCTGCTATGTTATAAAAGCTTCTTGGAGTGAATTTTAAAGATGCAGCCTCCAACAGCCTCCTCAAAACAACAACAACAAAAAAACCAGAGCAACTTGCGTCCTTTCACCAGTCCTAATCAAATCACTTACTCTAACAATGTGTGTGTTGCTTTAAAAGAATATATATATATATATATATATATATATATATATATATAAATTTTTTTGGTTTAAACTAAGCTGCTCCCCCTCCTGTAGACTAGGTTGGAGAGGTACGCTCACTCACCCCTTTGCCATTTGCAGACACAAAGGGTTGATTGTGAGACCCCAAACCCGAAGCCTGACGCAGCAGACTTCTTCTTGTCGTCTAGCAATAAATGTTTACTTTCGGCGTTGTCATCCCCCAGCCCCTGGCGGGAATGTCGGTGACTGGGCTCCCACACACGGAGAGGGCCAGTGGGGCTGCCTTGAGGGCAAGCGCACCTCTGCCAGGGAGGAGCTGCACTTTGAGCTGCTGGCTGGCAGTTGCTTAAAACGGCATCAATAACATATTGTTAGTGGCAGCCTCAGAAGCATATGCGATCTGGGCATTTCAGACATTGGAGCGATTATAGACAGGCAGCCCGGGCTCACTCAGAGTGCCTGGATTTTCCGGCATTGCAGTGTTTGTGAGAAGCTGCCTCTTTACATCATTTCATGAAAATGTGCAAAGAAGACAAGGCAGCCCTTTGAAAATAGAAACTCTTTCTCAAAAAAAAAAAAAAAAAAAATGCTGGACAGAAGAAAATGAGAGCCAAAGGTCAAAGGCCCAGGCGGAATGTGTGCCTCTATTTTTCCTAGCTCTCCAGGAGGGTCAGGCATTCAGACTCATGGTGCTGGCATCTGGATGGTTAGGACTTCCCTCTAGAAGGCCCAAGAGGGCGGGCCTGCAGAGTGCGCATGCTCCTCTCTTCTTCCGGTAGGCCCTCGCCCCTGAGCTCGTCTAAGGTAATGTGCGGAAGTCAAAGTAGGATATTGTACAAATGGACAGCCCCGGAGAGACACCTGACCTGATGCCTGCCTCGGCCTCCTGCCTGCCTGCTCCTGAGCACCCCTGCTGTACTGTGACGGCTCGAGACTCTGGTAGTCCTGAGTTGAGCTGCCCTTCGGTTGTCCCTGGTGATGGGCTCTGCGCTAGGGATTGTTATTGTTGTTCTGAGATAAGGTTCCGCTTTTTAGTTAAGGCTGGCTTTGAGTTCACGTTATGGCCCAGGTAGGTCTGGAACTCATAGCAATCCTCCTTCCTCAGCCTTCGGAAAGCTGTTTTATAGGTGTATGCCACCATGCCAGACTTCTATGGGAGGTTTTTGATGGAAGGCACCTCGGACTATGGGGAACAGGGTGGTGACATAGCAGACTCTCTTAGCAATCAACTGGTCATGACTGTGACTAGAGTATCAGTGTGGTCGAGGGACTCGTGGGTGTGGAAGGGTAAATTCAGGCAACTTAGTCCTTCCAGCCTTTCCCTCCTGACGCAGTGGGACTACGTGGCTAGTGCATGGTGACCAGAGGTCTGGAGTTCAGTTCTAGAAGTATCAGTTATCAGAAGTGGGACAGTGGGCAAGCTACTTATCCTTCCCATGCCTCAGTTTCCTCAACTATGAAATGGGTATGGTAATAGTAAATTCATCTTGCGGAGTTCTAAGAATTAAGGGACGGCATTTAAGGCAGTACTGAGGGCACTACAGTACATTGGCCATGGTTGTTGCATTCTCTGAACTTGCAATCTGCCCACACAATGCCACAGTCCTGAGGATCTGGGATTGATAAAGACCTTGAGAAAGCATTTTGTAGCTCCTGCCTTTAGGTTTCCTAGACCTGGTGGGCCAGCTGACCAGGGAAGCTTCCTGATGACCTGGAACGACTAAAGCCCCTGCTGCTCCCTTTGGGCATCTGGTTGGCGTCCACTCATGAATGCCGTGTTCTGGTCTAGAAGGCAGATTTGGCATCCCCGGAGTGCACCCAGAATGGTTCTGCCTTATGCTTTCTGCCCACTGGAAACTGGTACTATTATGCTCTGTCTAAATTGTCTAGCTCTGGGCATGGAATACAGGACTCATGCGCACTAGGCAAGAGTTAGGGTTTGTGTCTAGTCCCCCCAAAGCCTCATGCAGTTATGGAGACGGCTTCTGGAGTTTGTGATTAATTCATGACCCAAAGCTAGGATTATGGGTGTGAGTGCTACCACCTTTGGGCAGAAAAACAAAACAAAAACAAAACAAAACAAAAAACCAGCGCTACAATATAAGGAAGGGAGAGAGGCTGGCTAGCTGCTAGGGCCACTGCTGCTCCCTGTGGGCTTTGCTGTCTTCCACTGCTATGAACAGCTGCCCTCTTGCATGTACCACTCTGCCTTAGAGACAGTTGACTATGGACTGAAACCTCCACTAACTGAGAGCGAAGTAAGTCTTTCCTTCCTCAATTCTGAGTGTTGGGTATTTTGTCCCAGCAACAGAATCAAAGTCACCATGACGGCAGTGCTCCGCCATGGAGCTGCCACGGAGCTACCCCTCACTGTCTTACTAGAGAATGGGTTCGGAGCCTTGGATGAGAGGCCCTGTTGCAGTGAGATACTGGGGGAATCTCCAGTAGTGGGAGTTGTTGGGCATTTTCTCTGTGACAGGTTTCTACACCGTGCAGGGTTCTCTGGAAGGATGCAAACATTCCTCCTCTATGGGTTAGAACTCAGCTGAGGTACCATGGAGACCTGTGGGCGCTGGGAGAAAAACAGCCCAAGAGAGAGAGTGGTAAGCCAGACTATGGGATATGATGAAGGGGTCAGGGAGAAATTTGGAAGCAAATGCCAGGCGGTGTGAGTCATAGTGGGCCATGTACGCTGTGTTGCGGGATGGCCTTTGGGAAGGTGGGCATTTCCTTTGAAACCCGTGTTATAGGCCAACAGGGATCTTGGAGACAGCAGAATAATACTGGAGGATTCTGCTTTTAGGAAAAGATCATTTGTAGGGATGTAAATCCAGGAGATAGGTAATGCACATTTTTAGCTCAAAGCATCAAGGAAACTTAAATGTGGGGTGACTGAGGTCATCTCCCAGATGTATTTCCACACTGAGAAATGGTGCTGCCAGTTTTCCTTTTAAGGGCTAAGAGCCATGCCAGGGCTGGCACAGCTCAACACATGACAGAGAGTGACCATTGGCGCAAGCATGTCACATGAGGATGCAATAGCATCCAGGAAGCAGGCTTCTAGAGGAGTTTCGGTGTCTGCCCCTGGTTGCTACCGTGCAAGTTCCTGTCAGAGGTAACCTTTGGAAGCAGGCCTGTCTCCTCAGGAATCTGCAGAGAGAACAGAAGCACAATGAAGATCCACAGAGCAGACAGAAAGGCTCCCCAGCCCCTGCGATCTCTTCGGTGGGCCCTGCCAGAAACCTTCATGAGAAAGATTTTTCTTTTTGGAGATGTTGCTGCCACTCTTGTGACTGTCACTCGGCTCACTTATACTCTTGGGCACAGCAGGTGGCAGGGCAGAGGGCAGGGCAGCCAGGAGAGCAGCCTGCGCCTCCACACCTCTCCCCTTAGCCTGACCTGTCCTGTGCGGCCCGACAGCTGACCCTCTGCAGGAGGCACTTCGGCCTCTTCGTTCCTGCATACATCTTCCTGGTTTTTCTTACCATATGTACAAGTTCATTTCAGAAATTAGAAAATAGAAATGGCCCACAGAAAGGAAAAGGAAATCCCTTTGTGATCAATACCGACTCTGCTCTGGTTCCTCCAGACTTTGATGCATATATAATTTCTCCTTTGCAGCTGTAGCACACAAAGTGGGATTGTACTTCACATATCATATCATAATCTGCCACTTATTTGAATATATTCCTCTGTCCCCTTTTTGATGAGTGCAAAGAAAAGATAATTGCATGTTTTTTTTTTTTTTTCCCTCATGATTTATTTCCTTAGCCATGTCCTGTGGGTGGAGATGGAGAGGGGTTCTGTTTTTTGCTTCTTTCTCCTCTGTTGTGGGGACTGGGCTTCTTTTCCTTAGCTCTTGAAGGGTGACTGAGGTTCCCTGTTTGTGAGGGAGAGGGTCAGTCAGGAGGGCTCATTGCTAGGCTGCAGGGTCTCAGGTGCCTGCCTCTGGGTTGGAGGTGAGAACACGATGAGGTGGGTGCTGTCCTTCCCTGTGAGTGACGAAGAGCCTTTGCACGTCACATGCATGCACAGAGGTGCTGAGGAAGTCTGGCCTGTTCTTTAGGTTTCGGGGAATGGAGTCCAAATCATACAGATTGTGGAGAAGAAGGTAGAAATGTAGAAGTTGCCTCCCTGGATGGTCAACCTCTCGAGATCAACCTCCCCAGCCCAACTAAGGAGGGACCCTGAAAAAAGTCTCTGGTTACCACTGTCCTTCATTGGGTTCTTTCTTCCCTAGCACCCGTCACTGTTGAGTACCCATTTCCATGATAGCTCCACTGAGTCATGAGCCACAGGTGAGCATGAAAGCGCCTCCTGCTCCATCTTTGCTCAGCGTTAGCCAGCTCTTCTTTCATGGATCCCTGTCCCAGTCTTGTCCCCACCCTTGACCTGAGAGCATGTTGTCCCTGACACTCCATTTCTTTGCTAGATGGCAGCCTGTCCTGCAGGTATCAAAAAATCATCTCCTTCTTCTAATACCATCTAAATCTTCTCCATCTTTAAGGAAGTTGGGAGCCGTTCTCTCCTCTGCCAATTTTAGCAGCTGAGGGCTGTAGCAGTGAGGGCAGAGGGGAGACGTCCAGGTGGTCTCACATCTGGGTTTCAATCTGCTTTTGGTTTACCTTCTTTGCTATTCATTATCCACCCATCCTCCACATATTTCTACCAATCCATCCCTCTCAGGTGCTCTGAACAGTGTCTGGCATGGAGTAGTTGCTCGGTACCTGTTTGCTGGATGAGAGAATGAGATGTGGATAATGAAAAAGCCAAAGGTTCTGAACTCCGAGGATGTACTTCCTGTCAGCAGTCCACAACAGGTCTGCCTTGAGGTTCAGATCACCCCTGCTGGCATAGCTGATATACCTTGTACGGCTAAAGGGCACCTCAAGACTTCCTAACCGCTTAGAGCTCTCCCTCCTAAGGTAGTTATCCTTGGGAGGTATCCTGCTTAATTTTCCTCTTCCGAATCTCTGACTCCCCCGTGCCCCTTCTCATGACCCCCCCTCCCTTGGCAGCAGGCAAGGAGGAAGGGTAATCTAGGTGTGCTTTTATAAACGATCTTTTGATGAACGTCATTTCAGCAAAATCTTTGTACACATTCTTAATTATTTCCTTAGGTTTAATTGCTAGAAGTGAAATTACCAGGTTAAAGGGAGGAACATTTAAAGATCTGAATACCTGTTGCCAAATTGCTCTTTGGGCATGTTCTGTCAAATTATTTCTCCCTCACCACTACCCACATACAAATTATGACAGTGCCCTTTTCTTTATATTCTATAAATATTCAGTATTCTTTAACAAAGTAACACCAATTTGGTATGCAAGGTATCTCATTTCACAACTTACCCATATAACATGTATGTATGTATGCCCACATGTGTGTATGTATATATGTGTGTGCCTATCTACCCACCTGTGTATATATCTGTAAGGGAATGTGTAATTATTCTGTTGTGAATTACCTGTTGATGTCTTCTGCGTGATTTTATTCATGGCATTTAAATTTTTTTTAAATTCTGGGATGTTGTCACATAATACATTTTTAACCCTTTGTCTTGTACGTGTCTTGCAATTGTCTATTGCAAGGTTTTTACTTGCCTCTTAATTTTTTCTCTGACATTTAAAACTGAGATAAAGGGATTTTTAATGATCAAATCTTTTCATCTATTCCTTTACTACTTTTGGAGTCATAGTTTGAAAATAATTTTTATTCTATTATTATAACTCTGAATTTGCCTTTTACATGTATTTATGGATTTATTTTCAAGCATAAATCTTTAGTTCATCAAGTATTTACTTTGGTATCTATTATAGGGAAGAATTTTATATACATATCATACATTGATACTGTATTTATGATTTTCTGTAATGAGTATTTCAAAATTGTATTTTAGAGCTGAAATACAGAATATGGAAAGCTCCATTAATTTTTTTAAATTTATAAAGCAAGGTTTTAAAAATATCACCAGAGAAATACAGATCAAAAATGATCTCTCCAAGTCTATGCTCTCCATCCTAGATCTGCTCTGTGTACCAGGATCAAAGGTTGGCAGTGGCGGGGTGGGCCTCTGTACTGGCACAAATGCATGCAAATATACAGGAGCTCTTGTTTCTTTACACACAGAGGAAAAGCCTGTCTGTGCTCATTTTGTCACTACCATTTCTACACTTAGGAATATGGAGATCTAGTTTTCTTAAACATGAACTAAAAAAAATAAACTCTTTTTAAAATTTCAGGACATGGACATACCATAATTACTCAGCTATAAATACTTAGCTGTTCCTCAAGGGGCCAGTGATTGGAGCCTGTCCCTTCTTTTCTCTGAAGACTGCTATCAAACTCAGGGTGTTCACCCTTATGAGTGTTTCTATAATGTGGATACTGACAACTGGTGTTGTGGCGCTGCGCATTTAAATTTTTCTGGGCATTGCAAGATTGCTTACAGTGAAGCATGCGCACATTTGCACTGTGCCTGGAGCATCTGAGTGCCCAGTGTCCCAAGCAAGTTAAACACAGTGCGTCAGGGCTGACCAGAATGCTCAGAGGACTAACTGCTTGCTTAGGCAAGCACAGGGACCAAGACTGGATCCCTGACACCATATGCTGCCCCCAGGTGGGTTGAGCTGGTCACCAAGACCTGGCATGATGGTGCATGCCTGTAATCTCAGTGCTGGGGAGGCTGAAAACAGGAGGATCACTAGGAGTCTGAGCTGCATAGTTAGATCCCATTCCAAGCACATTTAAAAAAAAATACAGCACATCATTTTGAGCAGTCAGGTACACACAATCTTTATCTTTTCATGAATTTACCCTAGCACTTTCATAACAAAATTCTATTTATAATTCTTTTTATGGCTTCCTTTTAAAGAGTCCTTTTCATATCTTTTGTGTGTTTTACTGGACTACTTATTCTTTGCCCTAATGTTATAAAAACATTCTTCGTATATTAAGATCCATTTTGTGTATGTGTGTGCTGCAGTTTAATTCAAAATTTCTTCATGCTGTCTTGTGATTAATGGCACTCTAGTAGTCTTCTCTACCGAAAGAGTTCTCCTGTGCTTCTAACAATGGCTTCTTAGTTTTAAAATTATTTTTTTGGATGAAGCACTTTGTGTGAAGTGGTTTTCTAAATGGATTACATGGAAGTATATGAACAATCAATCTAGGCTTTCACTATGTAGCCAAATCAACATATTTATCAAAACCATATATCATCTTGGTCATTTTCTCTGGATTATTGACTTACTTGTATACTCTGGTGTACTAAAAGATTATTTCAATCTTAAAAATTTTTCTATATTTTGATTTAACTGTTCACAGATGCTCTCCTTATTCTCCTTTCTTATAATCTAGTTGATAATTATAAAAATTATTTTTCAGATTAAATTTGGATTCTACTAGATACATTGGATAAATAATCCTATTGATAGTTGTCATGCATTTGTAGATTAATTTAACAAAAATTTACATATTTGAAATGTTATCATTCCATCCATGAGTGTGGTATATCTTTTATTTTATTTGGGTTTTATTTTTTGTCTTTCCATGAAGTTTCACGTTTTACTTCAGCTAGGTCTTACCCATTTATTATATTTATTTCTGGGCTATTAAAATTTCCATAGATGTTTTAAGATTGTCTTTTTTTTTTTTTTTTACTATATTGAGATTGTCTTATGGTGTGTAAAAATGACCAATTTTGAACTGGACATGTATGGGAGGCCGAAACAGAAAGATGGAAAGTTCGATGCCACCCTGGGAAATTTAGATACTTAGGGTGGTCCCGTGTCAGAATACGAAGCAAGAAAAGAGCTGCAGTTGTAGTTCAGTGTTAAGATAAACCTCGAGTATTACTGAACTGCCAAGAGATACTAATTTAAATTTGACTTCTTACATTTATCATTCATAACAGTTTCTAATTCCTAGTCCTTGTCAACAGCTAGTAATGATGGTTTTGTTTGTTCCTTGTCAGTAATCATATCTGATGTCTTCTTCATTTCTAAACAGAAAAGTTCTCACGTGTGCATGGGCTAAAACTTGTAGGACACAGTGTCTTGTTGTTATTGTAATTTCGGTAATTTACCATTAAACAAAATATATGATATAGACCATTTATCTTTTTATAAATCAGGAATGTTAAGTTTTCTTAAGCACTTTTGAGGCATTTTGATACACACTGTTATTCTTTTATAGCGTGATAATATGATGAATTACAAATCCATTGTTGAATGAGTCTTGAATTATGGGGGTAAAATATAGTTGTTCTTTGATGAGTTCCATCAATATGCAGTGGGGTTCATTTCACTAGCGCTTTACGTAGTGTATGTATTTTGATGATTTTAAGGAGATTACTTTATAACTGTCTAAGAACTACTGTAGTGGCAGTCATAGTGACTGCTGTAATCCTCCACCTGCCTGCACCCTGACCATTTTTTCTGCTTTTTCCAGTTCCTTTCCCCCTCTTGCTCCTCTTCTTCACCTTAATCCTGCCTCTTCCCGTCACTTCACCCTTCTCCCCTCCCTTCTTCCTGCACCTCTTTCCTTTCCCCTAGCTCTTTCGCTGCCTCCCCCTCCTTTCTTTGCTGTAGGCGGAAGCAGTGCCCTAGACTCCAAAAATGACGTGAGTGTGTTCTTTTTTCTGTGCTATGTATGGGACAGTGTATGAACATGATCTGCTTCAGTGAGGTTCTAGTAAACAATGGCCACAAAATTGAACTTTTCCAAATATAGCTATTCATTATCTTTTAAGTCGGTTTTGTGGCTATTATTTTATTGAGGTATTTTTCTTTGCTCTGAGTCATCACTAATAATCTTTTCTCAGGAAATCCCCCCTTTGAGGGTAGATTTTCAAATTTAGTGGTCTAAGATTCTTCTGCACTCATGATACTCTTAAAGTCTCCTTTGTATCTCAATTCGTATCGCCTTTCTCAATCCGAGATTGCTTATTTAGGTTTTTTTCTCTTTGTTCTTGTCCAATTGGCAAGTCTACTATCTTGGTCTTTCCAAAGAACCAGCATTCAGTTATGTTGAGACTTTCTGAAGGGTGGGGAAGGAAAATGTTCTATTTAATTAGTTTCTACTGCTATTTTTGTTAATCCCTTTCTTCTACTTTCTTCGGGTTTATTTTTATATATTAAAACTTCCTGATTTGATGTACTGCACTGGTTTTCAATCCTTTCCACTTTCTAGTTATGACATTTTAGGTTATAAAGTTTTACTTGACTACTGCCTTGGCTGTGTCCTCAATTTTTGTTTGCTCATTGTGCTCACCTTTTGTTTTGACTTTTGATCGGGTCCTGTGGTGACCATGATTTCTAGGTTTTGAAGCCTTACTAAGGTATTTTTGCGGGGTTTAATACATATCACATATTTGCAATTTTGCATGGGGTTTGTAAAGAGTTCACATCCTTTACTGGATACAGAATTCTACCACTGTGTCCTTACTTAAAACATATTTTTACAATCTAGTCATCTTACGAATATCTGAGGGAGACATAGTATCGTTTCCCATGATGGCTTTGTTAATTCTGCAGTACATTGTCCTAATTTTTTGTTACATATATGTAAGTTTTGTTATATGCGTAGCCATTCATGGCTGTGATTCTTCTTGCAGTTCTTTGATAGTTTGTACCCTTCTTTGAAATAAAAATTTCCTTTATCTAGTCAACATTGTGGGCTTAAACTATATCTTATCGGATGGTGAATTACAATATCTGCATTCATTTTGTTAATACTGCTTTGCAACTTTTTCAGTCCTTTATTTATAACCTTTATATGGAAGTGGACTCTCTAAAGAGTAGAAAGCTAGGGAATTGGGGACGTATATTTAAACTTGTTCAATATCTGGAATTCTCTCTTTTTACATGTGATTTTGGTCTACTAATTTTAATTGTTTTCCCACATGTTTCAGTCTATCCTTGCTATCTTGTTTTATGTTACTAGGCTGTCTGTTTATCATAATATAACAAGTTTTATTTGTTATTTTATACCTTTTGCTGTATGGGTTGATTTTATTTGGTTCCATTTTCTTTCATTACCTGATTTAAAAAGTATGTGCTTGAAGTTTATGGAATGGGAACATTTAACACATACATTTAAGCATATATAGGAGTAAATATATGTGAATGCATCCTCTCTTGAAAGATGCTTTCACTTTTTATTGCTTCTGTTATCTTTTTTTTTTTTTCTTCATATACTTAGTACAGGGTCTACAGGGTCTCCTAATGTAGACTGGACTCATAGCGATTCTCCTGTGTTCAGCCTCCCAAGCGCTGGAATTACAGGTGCACGCGGTGGCACCACGCCCAGTCTCAGTTGACATCTCAGTGCATCCTGGGGGCGGGGCTGGCACAGCACACCAGGGATTGAACCCCGGCAGTGGTCCTCTGGCTAAGCAATTCACTGAGCTAGCTGACCAGCCAGCCCTCTTCTATTACCTTATCTCAGCCCTACCTCCTTTCCTTTCGTGTATAAATCATTTGTGACTTTAACTATAGGTTTAAAAAGAAAACGATTTGTGCTCCCTCTCATATAGACTTGTTATGGCTCAAATCTAAAATATTCCCCCAAAGGCTGGAGGTGCTGTGAGCTTAGTCACTACTGTGGCAGCATTGGGAGGTGGGACTTTGGGGAAGTGATCCAGTCATGAAGCTCTGACTCCATGGTGGAGGAATCTTTGATGAAATCATAATTTAATGACATTGCTGACAGGTGATCACAACAGGAAATGGGACGTGGTGGAAGGGGTGGAAAGTGACCCTGAGGACCCTGTCTGGCTCCTGGCGCTTTCCCCTCTGAGTCTATCCCTTTCTTCCTGCTTCCTGGCTGCTGTGAGGTGGGCAGCTCTCCTCAGCCATGGCCTTTCACCATGAGGTTCTGCCCCGCCACAGCCCAGAAGCCCTGGAACCAGTGGCCCATGGGCTGAGACCTCTGATACCCTAAGTCCATATAAACTCTCCTTTCTTTTATCCTTACTGATTTCAGAGAGAACCTGAGTCCTTTGGTGTCTGAAAATGTGCTATTTTATTCTGCACTCGAGGGTACACGCAAAATTTCAGGTTTAAAATAATTTTCCTCAGCCTTTTGTAAATAATAGTTATGTAAAAGTGTTTAGTGTTGTCAATGAGAAGTCTGATGACAAATCAATTCTTATTCTTTTCTGGGTAAACTATTTTTTTTTTCTTTTAACATTTTCCCCATTTTATTTGTAATTTGGAAATTTCTTTTGGATGTAGAAGTGTACATTTCAGAGGGTTTCCCAACACTTGCAAGTTTCTTTCACAGCCACCCCTTTTTGTTTTCTTCAAGTTTAAGTGTACTTTCTTTTATCCTCCTCCTCCTCATTTCTTTCCTCTAATAAGGTTATTGTTTAAGTCTCACAACTTCTAGATGGTTAATAGTTATCCACTGCACTTTTGTGTTTCTTAAGTTTTCTCCTTCAATTTTCATTTTATTCTTTTGGTACAGTTTGTAGTACTATTGTTCATGTTAAAATTTTGGCTTGGAACATATCTTCAGGTCTTCACTGAGTTTTTAAAATATGTACAATGAAACTTTGAATTTCTTCTTTCTTCCAGTTCCCTTGCTTGTTTTCTTTCCAAATGGCTCTTTCTTTCATTTATTCTTGTCTGTCTATCTGTGTGTCTATCTATCTGTCTGTGTCTTTGAGATAGGGTCTTGTTCTGCAGTTCAGGCTGACCTCGAGCTCACTTTGTGAGCCCAGGCTGGCATTGAACTTGCAATGATGCCCCTGCCTCATCTTCCTGAGTGTTAGGATTATAAAAGGGTGCAGTAATCTTCTTTCTTTGAAACTATTTTAGTTACTATTCCCAGTTAAATTTTTCTTATACTCTGAATTACTTTTGCTTCTTTTGAGTTTATCTTCATATTGACTATTTGTGTTCTAAAATTTCTTTGTATGTCTAGTGAGCGCCCCATATTTTCTCACTTATACTTATGAATAAAGGGACTGGAGGTGTAGCGTGGACAACCAGTAGATACTTCCTCTGCTGGTTATGTGGGTGTGTCACATCATTATGCTTCCCTATGCTGCAGAAGGATGCTTTCAGGTTCCTGGCTGCTGAAGGTTCCAGGACTGTCAAATCCACTTTATGAAGGACGATGTGAAGCAAACAGGCAGAAAAAAATGCACAGGCTAGTCCTCATCTGATTTCCTCTCTAGCCTTTTTGGTGTGAGAACAGGCTTTCTTTTCCTCTGGCATTAAAACATTGAGGTTTCTTACCTTCAGAGGCTCACCTTTCATCCTCTACCCACCCAGTCTGTTGAAAATGAGTTTAGGTTCTTCTCTGGCCCATTTTCTCATTCTAGGACATTTTTTGGTTTGGGGCTTTGTTTCCTGTCAGTGTCATATTTGGTGCTTTCTTCTACCACTGTACTTTTCATTCTAAATTTCTCTGAATCCACTCATTTCTCTCAAATTCTTACCCCTTGAGTGTATTTTAGGTTATGTGGAATTTTTGTTTGTTTGTTTGTTTATTTGTTTAATTCTGTCTTAGTTACTTTTTACTCAGTGCTAGGACACATACCCAACACTCAAAATGAAGGAAGGAAAGGTTTACTAGCTCACATTTTGTGGAGGTTTCAGTCCACATTCGGCTGGCCCAAAGCTGAGTGGAGCAGGAGGACAGAGTGCATCCAATTCATGGCAGCAGAACAGCAACAAAATGGTGGAAGAGGCAGTCAACCAAACAGGACAGCAGAGAGCAACACTCCAGTCTATCTCTCTGTCTCTCTTTATATTACATTCAAACTCTCTGCCTCAGCCTCCGCCTTAGGCTACACCCATAATCCCAGTAGTACTGAGACCCATAATCCCATCAGTACTAAAACCTATAATCCGAGAGATCATGGATCAAGTTTCAAATTCTAGAAGTGCCCACCCCCTGACTCATGAGGCTTTGGGGGGACAACTAGACATAAACCATAATAGTTCCATTCTACAACTGATCGCATTAATTTTCCTTTCTTCAGGAATATCTCAAAATTTATGACTTACTGATGAACCTTTTGTTTTCAACTGAAGAAAGGGATTATCATATCTATGTATCTATCTATGTATCATCTATCTATCTATCTATCTATCTATCTATCTATCTATCTATCTATCTAATGGCAATTCCAGAGATTGAGGCTGGCAGAGAAAGAGGCTAAACGTGTCTAATTTTCTTGCCTAAAACCGTTCATTACTGATTTTATTAAAAATTTGACTCTGAAGGATTTGATAGTCAGTGGGACATTTTTTAGTTGGTCAAACATACCCTTAGAAGGTGAATAATCTATCCTTATTCTGGTATTGATAGTTACTCAACTTTCTTTGATAACTGTATTGGCTGGAGCTGTCATAAGAGTATTTAAACTGCTGGTATTGGGGGCTTCTTTGCCTCTTCAGTTTGTTTTTAATTTTTATAAAAATGTTCCTAGCATTTTGCCATATGGCATGTTTTTGGACTGTTTTGTGATGGATATTTTAATAATCTTATTTTTGCATTACCAAGCATTTTTTAAAGATTGGAAATGAATAGCTGATTTTTGCTAGGAACCTTTTCAACATCTGTCAAAGTAATCATGTGGATTTTGTTCATTATCCAATAAGAACAGATTTCAGAATATTGTTTGATCACTGATGTCTTGTGTTGTTTTTCTCTTGTTCCTGAGACAAAATACTCCATGCCCAAAGTTAAGGGAGGAAAGGTGTATTTAGCTCACAGTTTGTAGATGTTTCCATCTGTAATTGGCCAGCTCTAAGGCAGGATGGCATGGCAGGGGGGCATCCATTGATAGCAGTGGAAGACAACAAAAGTAACAAGAACAAAAGGGAGAAGACTCTTTTCCTCCCTTATGTTCCAGGCAGGCTATATGCCTTAGGGCAGGTGTAGCAGTCATACTGCCCATCCCAGCACTAGATAGTAAACCGATCACAAAGTCTAGATTTAGCCACCTCTGAAAACCCCTACCTCCCTGACTGTGTGAGGCATTGGGGGACATCCAGACACAAACCATAACATCATCTTTTTGGAACCAAATACCTGATGCATCCCTTAAAGGAGGAAAGGTTTACTTTGGCTCACTGTTTGTAGAAGTTTCAGTCCATAGGTGTCTGGCTCCAAGGCAGGGTGGTGTGGCAGAGGGGCAGGTTAGAGGAGACACAGCTCATGGCATGTGGGCAGCAAGCAGAGAGTTTTCTTTCTTTCCCTTTTTATTCTTTCAAGCTATAAGCCTATTGGTTGGTGCCATTCACACCCACAGTGAGTCTCCCTTCTCCTGGAAATTCATCACTCATATCCAGAGCCAACCATTGTACAAAACCAATCAGTGGATTCATTCAGTGTCATGTGTCTGTGATGAGGTCACTCCCCAAAGCCCCACCTGAGAATGCCTGAAGCTTTGGGTGGACATCTAGTTATCAATCACGACCACTTGTGACATCTCTGAAGCATCCCCAGAATGGGGGCTATGCTTGTGCATTGATGGCTCAATCCTGACCCACGCGGTGCGCAGCATCCTCTTTTCCTCTGAGAAGGTATCTTTTCCCAGGTGATTCAATTTCTGCATTCCCACCGTGGTAAGGGAGCTGTATGGACAAGAGGAAATTAATTTAATGCATTCATTCCACTGGATCTAAGTGGTCGACACTTAGTAAATGATGGCTGAACTTAACAGCATCATTTAGTCTTCCAGGGTTGGGTGTAAAACACCAAGCATCCCAGGAGAGAAAACGCTTTAAGCTTGTGTCCACTTCTTCCTGGGAGAGCATCTCTGTTTGCTTCAATTACATTTTTGGAACATCTAAATGTATATCAGATGCTGTGCTTAGGGATTTGCAATAAGATGAGGCAGAGGCAGCTCCTGTGAAGGTGCAGAGGGTGGTTGAAGCCAGAAAGATTTTATTTTATTTCTCTTTGTTTTATGCATTTAATACAGGATCTACAGGATCTCACTACCCAAATCGGATTCCTAGTGATCTGCCTGTGTTCAGTCTCCCAAGCGCCGGGATTACTGGCGTGTGCTGCCTCGCTCAGTCTCAGTCGCTGTTTCATTGTGCCCTGGGCAGGGCAGGGATGGCATGCCAGGGGATGGCATGCCAGGGGATGAAATCCCAGCTGCTGCACTCTACCTAACGGAAAGGTTTTCTTGGCCACAAACCAGCCCAGAATTATTTGCTGAGTCATGCGTCATACACCCGTAGCAGAACTTGTCACTGCAGGGGGGTTCCATCTTAATAAAAGTTATGCTATTAAAATTATTTCATGATTATCTTACTATTAAAGTAGTAAGGTCACTATTTAATTATTTATTTATTTTTGGTGATACCAAGGATTGAACTCAAGACTTTGCACTTGCCAGGCAGAGGCACTTATGCCACTGAGCTATAACCCATGTAGTTCCATTCCAAATTAAATGTAGAGCCAGTTACCAAAAATTGAAAAAAAAAAAAGTGTTGAAGTATCCCTGCTGAAATGAAATAGGTTTTTCCTTTCTCTTAGTTTCTCTTCAAATTTTTGTACTACTATGCTTAGAGATGGGATGCATGTTTGTGAAACGATATAGAAATTTCAAAATAGAATTCAAGAGAGACTTAGTCCCATCACCCAGAAATAAAATTTTGTTATACTTTCTTTACCAGTTTTATATCTATATATAGATATAGATATGTAGACATGCATATGCATGTATGTATTTTTTTTCTTTCAAAAGTGGAACCAAACTATAGTCAAAGCTTTATGTTTTACTGAAATGTATTTTCTCATCCTTGCCAAAGCTTGATTTTTTAATACACAGCATTCCATGGTGGCATTCACTGAACCTATTCCCAAAACACTTGGGGACATTTTGGGCACCAATGTTTTTCTGTAACTGATTTTTCTTTATTTATTCATTTCTGATAGGTCTTCATTTCTGATCAGTTGTAGCTCTGCTCTAGGAGTAGAAAGCTGAGTCATAGGTGATAAATGTGTTTGAGACTTCTGATCATAATGCCAATCTGCTTCAGAAAAACTGGACCAGCTTCCACCCCTAGTAGTCCTATAGAAGAAAGCCCCTTCTCTATTAGCAGTGGCGAATGTGCTTGCTCCAAGCCCACTCGCACATTCACACAAACACCTTGGTGTGTAGGGCCAGGGTGGCAGGCAATCGGCACTGCTTCTGCTCTTTCGAGCTAGATCCCACCAAGTGGGAAGGAAACTAGGGCATAACGGAGAGCACATGGGTGAGTTCTGAGTGCAGGGAACCTGGAGGAGGCAGCTGGGAGGGTTGGCCTGGGTCCGAAAAGAGGCAGCCACCGCGGTTTCCTGATGTGCTCACATCTGGGAAGCTTCCGTGCGAGGACCTCTCACCACAGCTCGCCCATCTAGGCAGTGCTCCCCACATGTCCTCTGCTCCACAGTGTCCTTGCCAGGCACGGAGAAGCCATCAGTGGCCCGGGGAGCTCAGTGAAGAGGAAAGAAAGCCAAGCAGAGAGGCGACAGAGTTCTCACCCGGGTGCTCCTGCTGGGGGCTGGAGGACCTACAAGCCTGTGAAGACCGCCCACGATGAGTCACGGCCTGGTGCTTGCGGCAGCTGAGCGCAGGCTGGGGAGCTGGGCATGCAGGGTGCTGGGCATCTGTGGACCCAGCCCGCATGTGACACTCCCAGGGATGTCACCGCGAGCTGCTGCGCATAGCTGAGAACAGAATCTGACTTAATGCATTTAACAAGTTAATGTTTGTGCTCATGGGCCCTGTGCACATTTAAGAATTAATTAAATCCTTTAAGGAAGTCATTTATGTTTGAGACCAAAGAAGATACTCAAGGGCCAAAACACCCCCGAAGAAGGAGGGCCAATCAGAGCTCCTCTGCTCCGGAAGGCCCCGCAAGACCAGCTTTCTTACACTCTGATCCACAGCGCAGTGTGTACAGATACCTTTAACCCATTCTTTCTAGAAAGCTCTGGGGGAGGCATATTAAACTTGAGTTATTTTCAATTTCGTCGAAGGTGTCTCTATCCAACGCAGTTTCTTCAAAGTCTTCAATGTGGGATTCAAAATCTCTTAGCATCATCAAAGTCTTAGAAAAATATATTACTAGGAAGTGGAGCTGCTACTTGTGTGTTAATTACAACAAGCCCGGCTGCCTCGAAGATAATCTCCAGCGTCAGAAGCATCAGCTCAGGCAATATCAGGAAAAACACAATCTTTTTTAAAAAAGCATCCTAAATTCTCTTTTCCCACCCTTTGAGGAAAAGAAGTGTGGCTCATTGTGAAGCTAAATCCCATCTATTTAGCTGTTCTTAGAAAGATCGTACTGATTATTTGAAATATTTCACTCTTTAAAGAGAAAAAACAAGGTAGGTGTTCAGGACCCAGGCTCAGAAGTGCTGGGCTATTTGGAGAGTATTTGTATTTGGGAGAACCGTGTGCTGCTCATCTGTGGCAGCTAGGTGCCCAGTGCAGCTGGGCTCAGCCACATGCGAGCCAAGTGTGTGGCTTGTGTGGGCTAGGTTTTCTTTTTGTGGGTTGCAATGTTTGCCCTCGTTTGCAAGCTACGCTTTGTGTTGTGCAACAGACGGCGTGCTTCTTCCTCGTGGACTTCACGGTGAGTGGGGATCCGTCACCACTATCTCCCTGGGAGGTTTGTAACTTGGAAAGCAAGGTCCTCAGGGAAAGCCTCATAGGCCAGCAACTCAGCCTGGCCTCAGAGCCACGGAACTGAGTGAAACCCTGACCGTGACACAGGGTCCCATGGGATCTGGAGGGAAGAAAGGTCATGGGTGAGAAGGAGGGCTCAGGAGGAAGAGAAAGGAGGAAGCAGTGTATTCTCCAATTAATTTTTTCTTCCGTGGGGAGGAAAGGTCAATCAATTCCTGTTTATTCAGAGATTCTTAAAGGGGACCCTAATCTACTATGGCTTGTAGGTCCTTATTGGTTAAATGAGGAACCGGGCAAGAGGTGACCAGGGTGAAGCCAGAATCCGTGGTGCCTTTGCCTTTGGGAAATATGGAGACTTCCCCTTAAAATAACCCGAGCTCCAGGTTAGAAGGGGCTGTCATCCCCCCCATCTCTGCAAGGCACCCCAACTGGGTCCCAGGATGACTTAGATGACCCCTCCCCTGCCAGCCCCTTCTGCAAAAGCAACAGCAGTCCTCAGGCCAGGGCTCGCTGCAGGCAGCAGCATTCAGCCAGAACTTAATAACATTGTTCTCATTTTATTTATTTTTATAATTACCTTTAATTTAGAGCAAGTGATACAAATTTCCATTTTGGGTAATGATATAGTTTCCCCTTAAATGCATTAAAGTAAAAAATAGTGAATTAATTAAAAAAATATTAGCAGGGGTACAGAAACAGGCAGAAGCTTGCAGGTGGTTTTTCACAGCACAACTCCGCGGCAAAAAGCATCGAGAGGCGGTGAGCAGATGCATGCAATTGGTGCTGCCCGTCTGCAAGGGCCTTGTGGGCTTTTTAAAAATTTTATTTCTGTTCTGGCCCAGGTGAAGGGACCCTGAGCTGCTAGAGTTTTGTATTTTGGAAACCGAAGGGTATAAAACATAGAGAACAGAGATTAAGTTGGATTCAAGCCTCAGCAGAGTGCCCCAGGAAGCACCCCAGACAGGTCACATTCCCTGTTTTGGGGTACTATTCATTCTCCGAGGTAAGACTGAAGCTGTCTTGCAAACTTAGTGGTCTCAGTGCTCGACAAAAGAGTCGCGAGATGGCAGGCATTATTGTCACTGCCTGGTGCCTCCCCCACGCTTTTCTGATTCTGCTGCTGCCTCCTCGTGAAAGTGTGTCTTCAGGGGCACTCACTGCACGCATGCCGCTGTCAGTCATGACTCCGTTCTGCTCTAGGGAGACATGTCCCTATTCTGCTCTAGTCCTCATGCCATCCACTATATAGTTCCATCCATTCACCATCCACTCATCCACATGACTACCTATCCGTTTCTCCACCCACATCTTCATATCTATCTGTCCATCCTTCCATCCCTCTCTCTGCCCATCTAGCTAGCTCTCCATTTGTACATAATTCCTCCCCTTTCACTCCCTTCTTTCATTGCTGCATCTTTCCATCCACCCATCCATCCATCCACCCATCCATCCATCCACCCATCCATCC
>PVJA010018518.1:0-39820 GCA_004027025.1 Myocastor coypus | reverse complement strand
AAAAAAAAAAAAAAAAAAAAAAAAAAAAAAAAAAAAAAAAAAAAAAAAAAAACTGAGGGATGGAAACTCCTGGCTCCTGGTATCTAGTATGTAGAGGCTGGACGTGCTGCTGACCATCCTGCAATGCACAACTCACCTCTCTCCACAGTAAAAATCAGCCAGCCCAAAAAGTCATGAGTATCAAGTTTGAGGAACCTCATTCTAGTCTTAACGGCACACTGCTATAACTATTGGATGATTTTAGAATATTAAAACCTTAGGTACTTAGGAGGGTAGATAATTAATTGGCTAAAACCTTTAACTATGAGATATTACTATGTAGTATGCTGAATGTAGGAAATGATGAAAACTGTAGATACTTTATTCCCATATTTCTATTTATAAATGGTGTGATAGAAAATAATACAGGGCATACCTGAAATTATTTACTAATTAAAATTTTTTTACTAATTAACATAATAGAAATCCTTTACTAAACATGAAAAGGAGTTAGTGTAAAAAATAGTTCTTTCATCTATTGATGCTTTGGAAGCAACAACTTTGGAGCTTTACCTTCCTGCTATCTTAGTCTGAAAACAAAATTTATTATGTCAATCATGTACTGAAATCTTATGTAAGAGAATGATGAACGATAGTGAAAATGGTACCACCATAAAAATGGTACCAGAAGTCTATAAGCTTGAACCCAATGGATGGTTGCTTGACTTTTATTATTATTTATTTTTGTGGCTGGCTCAGCCTGCCTCAGGGTGTGGCTGGAGTGGCATGTGGTGCTGATCTTTAGGCAAGTGCAGGGACTGCTGTTTGATCCCCAGTGCCACAAGGCCCCCAGGGTGCCTTGAGCCAAGGACCAAGTCCAGGCATGGTTGCAATGCCTGTAATCACAGCACTGGGGAGGCTAAAAGCAGAAGGATCACTATGGGTCTGCGTTGTGTACTGAGACCATGCAACAACCAAATACATTTTAAAATTTTAAATATAAAGTTAAAATATAAAAAGAATAGCTATTTGCTAGTGTGAAGTAGGGGAGACTGTACTTTGTATCAAATGATGATCTTGAGACAATGAAAATGGTTGTGCATTATGGATAGGGGAAGCAATTAAGACACAGTATTCAATGTAATCTGGACAACAGTCTTGCCTATAGTATCTCAGTCTGAAGCCTGAAGTCATGCCTGAGTAAACTGACTATTTTTTATCTTCCATTTTATTTTTGTCTTTGCTCTTTCTTGAGGAATGAAGTTTGTGTCCTCAGGTTCCTTTTGTATTTTGAAGCCAGGGCAGACCTAACCTGAAGTGTCTTCATTGTTCTGAAGGTGTTTTTTTTTTTTTTTTCCTACAGTTGAGGTGATTCTGATGTGCACTGAAATTGGAAATGACTATATGACTTCACTTGGTGTTTTCTGATTTCCAGGCCTAATACATAGCTTTAATACATTGCCTATTGACATACTACTTTGATCCTCCCTCCGTTTCTTATTAATTTAAGAATGGGTTAAAATTATTTTGACATTTGAATATGAGTATGAAAGAGAAAAATATACTTCTGCTTACTTACCTTGATTTTGAGGTTGTGTTATTTTTCTTCTTAAATTTTTTTAATTTTATTTTATTTTTAAAAACAATTATTTTATTTTATTTTATTTTTCTTGTTTCAGAACTTTTGTTTGTTTATTTATTTATTTTTATGACCGGCTCAGCCTGCCCTGAGGGCATAGCTGGCAGCACGTGGTGCCAGGGATTGAACTGTGGGCCCTGCAGCCACCTAAGCTTTCCTAAGCAGGCGCTTTAGACCACTGAGTCATCCTGCTGGGCCCTTAAATTTTATTTTTTAAAACTTTGTATTTATGGGACTGAGGAGATAGCTCTGTGGCATAAGTGCCTGCCTGCCTGGCAAGTGCAAGGTTGTGAGTTCAAACTCTGGTCCCACAAAAACAAACAAAAATCTTTGTATTTATTTATTTGGTACAGGATCTTGCTATGCAGCTCACACTCATAGTGATCCTCCTGTCTCAACCTCCCCAGTGATGGGATTACAGGCATGTGTCACCATGCCCAGGTTCTGTGGTCAGCATAGCATGCCTGGGGTTCCAGGTCCTGCATGGCACGGGGTACCAGGGATCAAACCTGTGTCCTTACGCTTGTGAGGCAGATGCTTAGACCACTGAACTATCTTCCCAGCCCCTGTTACTTTTCTATAATTATAATAAGTGCTTCTACAGTTGAAATAAATTTCCTGATACTTCTCTCTCTCCAAAAAAGAAGTTAGATGTAGTGGTGTTTGGTGCTATTATATTTACAGTTGTCATTTCTTCTGGTTTATTCATTCCCTTAAGCAAAATTTAGCGACCTTCTTTGCCTCTTCTGGTCAATTTTGACAAAGTTCATTTTGCTTGAAGGGAGGATACTTACTCTTGTTTTTTGGGGGGGTTCTTGTTCATTAGAAAATTGTTTTCTATCTTTTGATTTTTAGTTTATAAATTATTTTTGGAATAAATGAGTTTCATATACACATCATAATACTGATCTTTTTCCTTGATCCATTTTGCTGGTCATTGTCTTTGGATTGGGGAATCAAGACAATTCAGAATGAGAGTTATTATTGAAAAGTACTGAATTATTCCCATCATCTTAGTAAGTTTCTGTTGGTAATTCTTTATTTTCCTTTTGCTTAACTATTCACTCTGCCTGATATATTCATTACACAAAAATTTTAATATTTCTGGCTCAATTGCCTCTTTTTATTATATCCTTGACAATATTTTACTATGTTCACTTAGTGATGATGAAATTTTTAAGGTGCACTTTCTCACAGAAATGCCTTATTTCTCCATTAATTTTGAAAGGCATGTCAGTCTTGGTGTGATTTTTTTTATCTTTTAGGGCTTGAAACATTTCACTCGAAGCTGTCCTGGCCTTTAACATGTGTGTTGACAAGTCTGCTATAATACTAATAGGTTTACTTTTATAGGTGATTTGTTACTTTTTTCTTTCAGCTTTTATGATTCTGTTCCTTCATTAGACTTGAGGTTTGACCATGCTGTGTCATGGAGGACATCTTTTCTGATCATGGTTATTTGGGGTTCCATGTGCATCATTTATCTGGATGTTAAAATCTTTCTTCATGTTTGGAATGGTTTTTTCCTATTATTGCTTTAAACAGGTTTTTAATGTCATTTTTACTATCTTTAATTTTTCAGTAATGTCAATAAATTTTACATTAGTCTCCTTTGTGTTATCTAGCAGCTGTGGATCCATTTGTCATGATCTTTTATTGTGTTTGAGGTATCTGTGAATAACTGATCATTGACTTCAGCCTTGTGCTCCAGTTCTGACACTCTTTCTTCACATAAGACACTTGTGCTGCCCATACATGCAACAGATTCTTTATCTCCTGAATTTCTGTTTTCTACATTTCCAAGAATTCTAATTCTTTGCTATATTGATCATTTATATTTTATGTCATTACATTTATCTCATCTAGCTTCTTATTAGTGTTTCCTGTAAGCTTACTCATAGTTTTATTTATATCCTTTGTCTCTTCAACTGTACCTTATTTGAACTTTCTGGGCTACTTACTGATTTCTGCTTTCTTCCTATCACAGTATTTCTTATAAATCAGCTGCATAGCTTTTGATTTCCCTGCCTCTCAATGCTGAATGGATCCGCTTTGGGGCATTTGGGAGTTTTTGCAGGCATTTTTTGCCTATCTTCCCCATTTTCTTTTTGTTTTTGTACTGAAGTTTATCAGTTGATTATAATGCAAAGACTTGTTGGTGTACAGAAATCTCTGTAGTATATGACTTTCAGTGATACATTTTGGCCATAGCTAACCAAAGGCTTTTGCCTCCAAGTTCCAACTCCCAAGTTCCAGCTACTCTATTAATTTGAGAGGAGAGGACAAAGTATATTTATTGCATCACCCAGTTGTCTGGAAATGTATCACAGTACTGCTAATGACATAAAGACAATCCAGATATTGGCCTACAGAGAAAAGCAACTAATAGCTACAATTATGATATTGTGGCAATAATAATAAAGTGAGCAATAATAAGCACATCAAATACAATCTGGACATATCTTGAGAAACAATAGTGTACCACCTCTAACCATAGAAAATTGGTCCATATAGTGTGAACACTCACACAAACCAATTATTACAATAAATATCTACTAAATGGAACAACTATATCTTCACTAACAATTGAAAAGAATTCAACACTGGCACCATAGAGTTAATTAACTCTCCGAAGTTTAATAAAATTTAATGGTTATACTATACTAGTAAACATAAAAGGAGTGGGTAATAGGAGAATTAAACATGGAAAATTTGAAAAATTTCTCTGTATTTTTATGAGTGGTTTCTTTCCCAAATCTGCAGTCTTAAAGTCCAGAAAGTCACAATTTTTTTCTGTCTTGTTTTCTGGCCTCTGGTTTCATGAGGTGCCTCCCACTCCAGTCCAGAGGTCTCTCTTTCTGTAACTCATGTTGTGGAAACTGTCTAAGCTGAGGCATATCTTTGTTTCTGTTGGTTGACAAGGAAAGCAGTCAGACTACTGATTGCTGTGCTGGATAAGGGCAGTGAGGTAGGGGTTCAAGCAGACTACTGCACATAATGCCAGAACTTTAGGACCCACCCACTTCAGAGAGCAACACACACCACGCTTGTCTTCTTGCCATGCGAGCTCAAGTCCTGTGTTCTTTCTGGCCTTAGGTGCAACTCGTCAGTGGATCTGTGTCTAGCTCACATCCTTTCTGTGACTGGGTCTTATCACTGTATGTAGTGCTTCTCAAGTAATTCTACTTTTTATAATCATTAGGGAATGCATGCAAAAGAGCTTCTGGCAAGGCAGAGCTGTTTGAAATGGCTTCTTGGATGTAGGCAATTTCTGTTAAGAATTATGTCTTATTTTAAAATTTATGAGAATTTCAAATTCAACTTCATCCTCTGTTTCAATAGAAAATTATTTGCTCTCAAGTTTTTTGTAAAAATTTATGATTAGGAAAATGTACCATATTTATGTCTTGTGATGTTTTCTGGGCCACATCATAGGAGCTCTGTGTGAGCAACGTGGAATTAGAACGTACCCCATGTACTTAGCCCCTTCAATTAAGGTCCTTATTCTTAGCCTGGGAAGATTATGCTCGCTAATTTCTTTACATGTAGGTCTATAGCTTTCTTGCAGTTTCAAAATCGTATTTAAGTAGTAGAGTTTCTTTCAAAGCAAAGCTGAATAGAAAAATCAATTTTATTTTGTTTTGTCTTTTGAGATGGTGTCACTGTGAAGTTCAGGTTGGCTTTGACCTCACTGTGCTGTCCACACTGTCCTCCAGCTCATGGCAACCCTTCGACCTCATCCTCCTGAGATTACAGGCATGCGCCACCACACCCCACAGAAGGCCAGGATTTAAGATTTGAGTTCGTTCTGCTTGAAGCAGGGGATTGGAATTGCAGAGCTTTAACACTCTTGAGTGTCCTCTCGTTCCCTTGCTTCATTTTTTTTTAGAGTGGTTACACATTTTTTATTTCATTATGGGTATCTTTGGCAATTTTATTCCTTAGCAGGGGCAATAAAGACAAAACACAAATTCTTTGCTTGATTTATACAAGTGTTATGAGGAGAGCCTGGGCAGGAGCTCAGTGGCACAGTGCCTGCATGGCAAGTGCAAGGTCAAGCATTCAATTTCCAATACCAAAAACAAACAAACAAAAGTTCTGAGGAGATTTAAGCCATAACTGGTAATTTGGTGCTAGAAAAGTAATATCTATAGTGTTCCTCTGCACAAGAAACATACTTTAATTTATTTTATTTTTATTTTTTTCTTGTTTCAGAACTTTTGTTTGTTTATTTATTTATTTTTATGACCAGCTCAGCCTGCCCTGAGGGCAGGGCTGGCGCAGCATGTGGTGCCGGCAATCAACTGCAGTCCCTGAAGCCATCCAAGCTTTCCTAAGCAGGTGCTTTAGACCACTGAGCCATCCTGCCGGGCCAAGAAACATTTTAAGAGAAGCATTGAAGGTTTGAATCTGCAGCTAGCCACCCCAATTCTTATTTTTAGGATTTAAAAAAATATTAATTTTAATGAGAAATAAATAACAATGATACAATTTCAAAACATGTTAGTAGGACAGCAACATAATTAATACATTGCATATCATTGTCTTCATAGTATTTGCTCAGAGTATCAGATGAAGACATGATAACTTTTCTAAATACTATTAGTACAAATCTTTCTTCTCATTGAACTAAGAGAAAGCAGCTGCATACATAGTCCAATAGTCCATAACAGTAGTGGATTATCAGGAAAACTGGTAATGTAGGAAGTCCTTGACTCCAGCCTTTTACAGCTCAGCATTATACGGCTTTAGTTTTCACACCTCATGGTTAAACTTTTCTGCTGGGTTGTTAAGCACAACTTAAAGCAAGACCTATGTAACAAAAAAGGTAACTTTTGCATATGTCAGGATCAGTCCAATCTCCTCAGGATTTACCCTGAAACCATGTGCAGCATTTTGCAGAACTTTTGTCAGTGTCAGACGTGTGGATGAGCCACGGCCATTGCCTGACCAGTTACTTACTTTCCATCACTGTGCTAAACACACAACACTTTAGTTCAAAGGAGCAGTTTGCTTTAACTCATGCTTTTCAGATGAATCAGTCCCTGGTAGCCTGACTCCAAGAAAAAGCACCATGGTAGAAGGGGATAGAAAAGAAAACCTGCTCAAACCATCACATCCAGGAGAGACAGAGAGAGAATGAGGCGGGGGCACAGGCTGGGACAATAAAATATCCTCCCTACTTATCCCTCCAATGGCCTGCCTCTTCTCACTAGTCCTATCTCTGGACACATGAAACTTTCAGGTGCTGTTTTAGGTCAACAACAGAGTTTCTGTGTACACTGAGAGAAGTTTAAAAATCTTTTATCTAGCACAAGGTCCTACATTCAATCCTCAGAACAACAGAAAAATATTTCAACTGGAATGGATTTATTCTTCAATTATATGTTGTCTTTTACTCATTCAGCATCCATTTACGTAATGTTTGTTAAGTAACTAATACATGTTGGACACTGCCCTGACACTGCTGATTGAGCAGAGAATCATGGAGAGTTTGTCCATTCCTCAGCAGGTATGGGGTGTGAGAAAGAAAGAAAAAACAATGCTAAGGCTTTGACTTAAGCAATTGGAAGAATGGGGTTACAGTAAACTAGGGCCGGAAGACTATAGAAGGAGCAGCGTTTGTGCCTGAGGTGAGATTAGTGGGGGTACAGGGAATAACAGAAATACATTTAGCTATGTTAAAATTGAGGTATCTGTTGTATATTGAGATAAATATGTCTTCTAGGAAATTGGATATGTAGATCTTGAATTTGGGGCAAAGTGAGTCTGGTTATTCACATTTTCCCATGTCTCCATGGTAAGTATGTGATATATCAGAAATACATCAGTAAGTTCTCTTTCTGCAAAGGGCACACACCCAGAGAGTTCATGACTTCCAGTCCTAGGCTGCATTCCAGTTGGCATATGTACAGAGGATCCCTTGTTCTCACCCTTAGCCAAATGGGTTAGATAAACATGTCTGCACTTTCTTTCAAGGACCCCTAGGGATGACTTGTGAAACTGGGAAATAGTTCCATGGAACTTTCATAATCTCAGACCCAGAACATTGCTTTTCTATCACAATGGTCTCCTTCGGGGGCCATAAAAACGTTGGAATAAAGCAAAGATAATTTGTTTAGCCACCAGGCCTGCCTTTGCAGAGCCCAGGGCAAACCACAAAGCTGGCATCACAATACATTGTGAATGACTTTATCAAGAGGAAATCCTCTTCAAAGGAATATTAAGGGTAGCCTTGAAGGGAAAAGAAATTGAAAAGCAACAAGCAGCCCTGGGAAGAAGGGTGAAAAATGAGCTTTGCCCAGATCACACAAAGGATGTGTACAACAGCTATAGATTTGCTTGGTGTCCTACTGCCAAGCCATCTCCCTCTTTTCCAGTGGCTGTGTCCTAGAGAGACTACTCAAGTCCAGGTCCAATGTGTGGGAACTGGAGCAGAGCCACTAGTCTCACAGCACACACAAATATAGTCAAATCTTGCTGCCTAAAATGTAGGAGTAGGAAAGAGAAGAGGTTGAGATGGGAAGAAGAGAAAGTACATGAAGTAAGGAAAGAATATTATACATACTTCTGGAAGGGAAAGCTAAAGACAGATTAAAGAACACTTTGAGGAGCTGATAGCATGTGAAGAAAGATTTGGCTAGGCAGAAATGGGAAAAAGGGCAATCCTAACAAGGGAAAGACATGTTCAGTGGGAGATGTCTTCAGACAATAGTAAAGGCAGCAAAGTCAAAATAAGTCAATGGGCATGAAAATGGAGCTTGTACAGGATTGTGGTTAAGTACACAGTTTCTGGAGTGAGGTAGACACAGGCTTGAAGCATAGCTTTGCAATTTACTCTTTGACTTTGTCCAAATTTTCGACCTGTTTTATCCTATGTGTCCTCAATGTACAATGGAAACAATAAAATCAATTGCATAATAAGATGTTTGTATTTAGTGAGGTAATTCATCAGTGTTTGGTGTAGTGTCACTTAAGTGGTTGGTACAGCCCTGTAGCGGCAGTGTCACAATGAAGGATAAAAAACTAAAAGAAATCACACTAAAATTTTAATAGAAGTTATTCTTAGATTGGGGGATTATGAATAATTTGCCTGTCTCCTTTTTTTTTTTTTTATAACCATCCTCATACTGACAATTTGGGAAACATAGTAAGTTTTTCAAAGGAAATAGAGGAAAATAAGATCAGAAAAATTGAACCAGGATATATCATCAAGCACTTTCTTTTATAGAAAGGGTTTCAAATTGTGTGTCATGAACCTTAAGATGATATAAAAGTGCTTCAGAGATTCTATAGATATTTCAGTTTTGTTTTTTTTTTTGTTTGTTTGTTTGTTTTTTTTTACTGAAAATGTATGTTGAAGAATATATTTTAAAGCGGGGCGTGGTGGCGCACGCCTGTAATCCCAGCACTTGGGAGGCTGAGGCAGGAGGATTAGTGTGAGTTTGAGACCAGCCTGGGCTACAAAAGTGAGCTCAAGGCCAGCCTGAACTTCATAGTGAGACCCTGTCTCAAAAAGACCAAAAAAAAAAGAATATATTTTAGAATTAAGAGATGGCACAAAATATGTGATATGTAAAAGTCTATTGAGAACACCACAATTACACTATCACTTGATTTATTTTGTACAGAATTTGTAGGAAAGCTGTTTTACCTTCTTGTGCAAAGTATCTTGCAAGATGAACTTTTAAAATTATTAGCCTTTTTTGTGTAGAATCTTGCTCTGCATCTCTGACTCATAGTGATCCTCCTCTTTCCTGCCTCCCAAGTGCTGGAATTACAGGTGTGTGCCACCATGCCCGGAATCCATCCCCAGTTAGCATTTGAAAGTATTTATCTGTAAGAATTTCTTCAATATTGTATAACCAAGATGAAAGTGTACATAACTGAATGTTACAAAAGAATGTGGTTCACTAACCTTGGTTTCACATTTTTACATTTATGAAAAGAGTCTCATTTTTCTTCATTGATTGATGTTTTTATCTTCAAAATGCTTTTTTATTTGCTGAGTAATACAAACATATATTTTTTATTTTTGTTTTTAAAGAATACAAAATGATGATAGAGAAAAAACAGCATTAGAACCGATACAAGGTTTCACTGAACAAAGTAACGGGAATTCAACAACGGTTGCTGTATTACGTGATGCTATCTTCAAATATGCAAGATTCATTTTTTTTAAAAAAAGCAGTAACAAAGAAGTTATAAGAATTTTTGAAAGAGGGAAAAAATCTTAGTAAAAAGAAAAAGAATTAAGCATTAACTGTTCCTTTCAAAAGACCAGCAGAAATCTACAATATTATCCAAACTATTCTTTTTTCATGTATTTATACTGTGTCTGCAGGGTCTCACTACGTAAATTGGACTCGTAGTGATCCTCTCAAAAGTGGAATTACAGATGCACACCACCACTCCCAGTCTCAGTGTACCCTGGGGGTGGGGCCAGTATGGCACACTTGGGGATTGAACCCCCAGACCCTGCATCTGCCTAAGCAGACGTTTTAATACACTGAGCTATCTGGCTGGCCCTATCCAAACTATTCTGCATATATGCCTAAATATATATTTTTCCTTCTCTCATTTCTCTTTTCCTCATACTAGATTAATGAAATATATATATATATATATATATATATATATATATATATATAATTTTAACTTACAAAATAAATTCTCACTCATGAAATCCTTTCTAGTACTGTTTTTAAGGTTTTTTTTTTTCTTGTTTCAGAACGTTTGTTTGTTTTTATTTTTTATGGCCAGCTCAGCCTGCCCTGAGGGCAGAGCTGGCGTAGCATGTGGTGACGGGGATCGAACCACCGTCCCTGTAGCCGCCTAAGCTTTCCTAAGCAGGCACTTATACCACTGCTCCATCCTGCAGGGCCCTCTAGTACTGTATATATTAGATTTCTGTGTTATATTATGTCTAATAAAGCATCTATTTGACCTTAACTTTTTTTAAGAATCTAAAATATTATATTGTTTAAGAACTGGGAGGTGCCACAAATTTTAAGGTAAAAGAGTATAAATGTTAGATCTATGCTTCCCAAATGTTTATTTGGCAACAATGTGAGAGATGGATTGGATGAGGGAGAATACAATCTACTTTAGCGGATAGAGTAGAGAGTGCTTCTGAAGAAGGTGTGCATGTGGCTTGACAGGACATAACAATGCTTAAGCATGAAAGAGAAGAGACATGGGTGACATGCTGAAGTCTAACATGGCCACTCTCAGGATAATAGCAGTGTTGTCCTCTAGGGAAATGAACATGGGAATAAAAGTACATTTGGGGAGCTAGGAGAAGAAATGAGTTCAGTTTGGGGCATGTTGAATCTCAGCTGTCTGTGAGCAAGCAAGTACCAAACATACCCTATCAGCAGTTAGATAGATGGCTCAGGAACTCAGCTTGTTCTGAACTGGAGGGAGAGAAGAAGGTTCAGGTGTGATGTAATTACAATAGAGGAAGCCCCAGAATTCCTACTTCTAGCCATTAATAGAACTGTAATTAAAATATGTAGTTTTTTAGGCTAATACTACTCATGTCAAATGCTACCATAATGCTGAGTTTTAAGTTTTTATTTAATTTTAAATAGAATAACAGTTTTTCTCAATCTGTGCTATGTAGTGGCCTAATATTGTGAGAGGAGAGTGTTTTCCCAATTTAATTGTAGAGAGAGAAACTGGGGATGTTGGACCATTCATGTCAGAACACTGACTCAACTTCACCTGTGGAGTCAATAAGACCTAGGAAGATTACAGCTGAATGGGCCAGGGAAGATAGCTCAGTAGAATAAGCATGCCTCTGGTAAGTGTAGGATCCTGAGTTCAATCCCTGGTACTGAAAAAAAAAGCAGATTACAACTGAAGATAATATAGCTACATGCTAAATCCTCCTTAGACAACAAGTTTAGGTATGAATATTTACCTACACATCTGAATGATGTGATATGTAGGTATCAGAAAAGAAATCTTAGTACTACTAAAGAACCCTTGTTTGTTTATTCACTCATTTTTTTTTTTATGGCCGGCTCAGCCCGCCCCAGGGCAGGGCTGGCACAGCATGTGGTGCCGGGGATCGAACCGCGGTCCCTGAAGCCGCCCAAGCTTTCCCAAGCAGGCGCTTTAGACCACTGAGCCATCCCGCTGGGCCCCAGTACTACTAAAGAGAAGTAATTATTGCCTAATGAATATCTGTTACCTAACATACTCATATGCTAATAATATTGATTCTGAACTGGTAATAGCATACTAGAACTCAAATCTCCCTCAAAATTCTTCCAGCTCAATTTTCTAATTTAGCATTTAAGCTAAGTTCACCCTTGTTGGCAGAATTTGGAATTCATTTTGTCCCTGTACATTTCAGGTAACACTGTAGTTTAATTACATTTCTTTAACTCTGAGGTGCTGTAGTCTTCTAACTCAATGGGTTTTGAGGCATACAAGGGAAATGAATCTTATCTGTAAAAGGATGTGTGTGTATCAAGCAGTGCTTGACCTGAAAAGTAAGATCAGGAAACTGCTTCCATTCCCCACATTTTACCTTTGTACATGAGCTGTTTTTTCATTTCTCTTCAAATATATTTGCATATGTAGAGCACAGTTGGGATGTGCAAATTATCCAAACAGTGCCTAAATGAGCAAGGAAATGAGCCATGTTAGAATGTCAAAGTACTAAAAGCTATAGAGTGTTTGGTAGAAAGATAGTGCTCAGGGCCGCCAGGATGGCTCAGTGGTCTAAAGCGCCTGCAAGCAGCTGCAGGAACCGGAGTTCCATCCCCGGCACCACATGCTGTGCCAGCCCTGCCCTCAGGGCAGGCTGAGCCAGCCATAAAAATAAACAAACAAACAAACAAACAAACAAAAGTTCTGAAACAAGAAAAAAAATTAATTAAAAAAAGAAAGAAAGATAGTGCTCACATTTTGAATGGGTGCAGGCTTAAGCAGCATGGCTATTCCTCTTTTCTCTTTCCCTTACTGAGCCTCTCATTTATAACATCCTAAAAATAGTACCTACTTCAAGGGAGTGAAATGAACACAAATCAAACTTCAGAGATGGTCTTGCCATGAGAATGCAATTTATAATTTTGTCAGAAAACGACTATTACAAGTTAAGTATTATTTTACTTCAAGTTCTTGAGGCCAGAAGTATTTTACAGTTTGGATTTTTTTTAAAAAGATGTTAATGTCATTTGATTCTGTTGATTTTAGGACCTAATCCATGAGTGAGTTAGAAGTTCACTGCCATAAGGGTTAGGAACATGAGGTGCCAGGAGACAAAGTAACCAAAGGATCCTCTTTAGTGAAGACTCAGTGCTTTCACTCTGCCAATCCCTTTATAAGTTCTGCGAGACTGTGATAAGGTCATTACCAAGACAGAGAACAACAATTTTAAAATGTATCCCCGAGGCAATATTTTTCTTTGGCAGGAAATTAAGGCAGGACTGGGATACTGGAGAGGCATCTCGGGCCAAGATTCTGGACCAATTGAGAAATGATGAACCCCACTCCTTTACAGAGCTTTTCTTTCTTTCATGTCTTATTTCTCCTACATAAATAGCTTGCATTTTGTGTTCAGGTATGACAACCCAGCATTCCTTGTCATGATCAAAATAGAAAGTGACAACCTTTAATTTTTAGTAGTTCTATATTTGTTTTCTGATTTCTTGAGCACATACACACAAAACAGGATGATAGCATGGAAGAGAGTGCCTAAATCGTATATTGAGAAAGAGATGTTGGGCACTAAAAAACAAAGAACTGCATATGCTCAAGTCTTTGGGGGCTCACATCGTGCAGTCCTGTGTCCTGAAGTAAGACATGAAACTGTAGGATTTAGTGTTTGCCCTGCTGTGGTTTGGGCTTGCTTTAGTCAGATTCCTGATTATTTTCCTACACCTCCCTTTGGGAATGGGAATGTTTACCCTGTTCCACTGTATCTTGGAAATATGTAATTTGTTTTTCATTCCTGCAGGAATTCACAGCTGAGTTTGACTTCTTGCCTTTCTAAGAGACTTTGGAATTGGATTTTTGAGCAAATTTTGGAACAGTTCAGACTTGGAGAAGGACTAAATTCATTTTATATTATGAAATGGACACGAGCCTTTGGAGACTAGTGATGGAATGCTATGGTTTGGAAATTTCTCTGAAAGTTCCATGTGTTAAAGGCATGGGCCCTAGACTGAGTCTGTTTTGAACAGTGCTGGAACCTTTAAACTCAGGGCCTAACTGGAGGAAATTAGGTCACTGGGGTGGGAAAGGGAATATTGGATCTCCATCGTCTTGTCTCTGCTGTTTCTTGCTCACAATCTTGAAGTGAATAAGCCTCCTGTGCTATGTGCTTTTCTTATGATCTACTGTGCTACCACAAATCCAAACCAGAAATCCCAAGGAAGCAATGAACTGGACCCCTTTGAAACCATGAATCAAAATAAATCTTTTCTCTTTTTTTTTTTTTTTTTTTTTTTTGAGACAGGGTCTCTCTATGCAGTTCAGGCTGGCCTTGAGCTCACTTTTGTAGCCCAGGCTGGTCTCGAACTCACATCGATCCTCCTGCCTCAGCCTCCCGAATGCTGGGATTACAGGCGTGCACCACCACGCCCGGCCCTCTTTTCTCTTTCTAAGTAGCTCATCTCAGATTTTCTGTCATAATAACAAAAAGTTGACATACTCTATTGAGGAGAAATTTTTCTTTTTAATTTTGCTCTCCATTTAAGATGTAACATGTTATCATGCATAACAGACATATTTTTCTAAGAAAAATGAGGTTTTCTAAATTTTTTAAAAGAGTATAAATTAGAATTTAAACGGAAAAAGTTACACGTGATACAGAATTTCACTTAACAAAATTATATGAATTTCACAGTATTTGTTATAAAACGTAGTGTTAGCATCAAGCCAGTTATTCATAATACCAGATATATGCAAGTAAAATTGGAAGAAGAAAGAGAAAAACAGGGGCTAGGGAGATAGCTCAGTGAAATAAATGCCTCCCTGGTAAGCACAAGGGCCTGAGTTCAATCCCCAGTTTAAAAAGAAGAGAGAGAGAGAAATGTGTAAGAAATTTTTTATTTTTTTCTTGTTTCAGAACTTTTGTTTGTTTATTTATTTATTTCTATGGCCGTCTCAGCCTGCCCTGAGGGCATGGCTGGCGTAGCATGTGGTGCCAGGAATCAAACCATGGTCCCTAAAGCCACCCAAGCTTTCCTAAGCAGGTGCTTTAGACCACTGAGCCATCCTGCCGGGCCCATGTATAAGAAATTAAGAAGAGAAAAAGTATAGGAGCCAGCAAGATGGCTCAGTGGTCTAAAACGCCTGCTTAGGCAAGCTTAGGCAGCCGCAGGGACTGCAATTCAATCCCTGGCACCACATGCTCTGCCAGGCCCCGGGCAGGCTGAGCCAGCCATAATAAAAAAAGAAAAAGAAAAGAAGTATAAATATTTGAAAAAAAGAGGAAAAAGAAATTGTTATCTTCTCCTCTCAACAGACCAGCAGAAATGCTCAGCACAATTGTCCAAACCATCCTGCTTACATCCATAAGTAAATATTTTTCCCCTACTCCCTCTCTTGTCCTTATCCTCAACTCTTTCCTTTTGTGTAAGTTCATTCCCTTTTCTCAGCATCTGTTGTACCCTTCAGATTCTATTTTTCTCTTTCAGGTTCTCACATTAAGGAGATACACAATGTTTGCACATGCAGGTCTGATTTATTTCACTTAAGATTATGTTCTCTAGTTGCATCCACTTCCCAGCAAAAACCTCAAATTTATCCTATTTTATAGCTGAATAACACTCCTTTGTGTAAAATATCATATCTTCTTTACCCATTCTTCAACTGATGGGCATCTGAGTTGTTTCCAGGATTTAGGTATGACAAATTGCACTGCTCTGAACACAGGTGCACATATACTACTGTGGTCTGGGGTTTTCAGTTCTTCTGGAAAAATACCCAGGAAGAGAAAAGCTTGTTTGAATAGGTTCTCCAATTCTAGGGTTGTTAGAAATCTCCACACTGATTTCTGTAGTGGTTATACCAATCCAACCCTCCCAACAACAGTGGAGAAGGGTTCCTTTTTCTTCAAAGCCCATGTAGCATTCGTTATTGATGGACTTCTTGATGTCAACCATTCTTTCTAGGGTGAGATGAAATCTCCAAGTGGATTTAATTTGCATTTTTCAAATGACAAATGATATTCGACATTTTTTCATATATTTATTTGCCATTTGTATTTCTTCCTCTGACATGTATATATTTATCTCAGATGCCCATTTTTGGATTGGGTCTTTGAATTTGAGGTTCCTAATTTAAAAAAAAAATCTTTATATCTTCTACATAGAAGGCTTCTGTCAGAGGGAGAGTCAGCTATGACTTTTTTCCAAGTTTGTGGATTTTCTTTTTACTCTGTTGGAGATTTGCTTTGAAGTGCAGAAACTTTTCAAAAAGATGAGATCCCAGTTATTGATTCTTTTTTATTTTATTACTTTTAATAAGAAATAATGAGACAGTTTCAAATCACATTAGTAGGACAGCCACAATAATTGATACAATGAATATGGTTGTGTTCATAGTAATTATTGAGAGTACAAGATGCAGACGTGATAACTTTTCTAAATACTATTGGTACAAATATTTCTTCTCATTGAACTAACAGAAAGTAGTTGTATACATAGTCTAATATTCCATAATAGTAGTGGGTTATTGGCAAAACTAGCAATGTCAGAAGGTGTTGACTTGAGCTTTTTACAGATCAGCCTACTAATCTGGCTTTACATTTATGCCTCATGGTTAAACTTTTCTTCTGGGTGGTTAAGGCCAAGTTGAAGTAAGACGTTTATAAAAAAAAAAAAAAAAAACCAAGCAAACAAACAAACAAACAAACAAAAAACATGTAACTTTTGTATCTGACAAGGTCAGTCCAATCCCCTCAGGATTTACCTTGAAAGCATGTACAATGTTTTGTAGAACTCTTGCCAGTATTTGCCATCAGGATGAGTCACAGCCATTGTTCGACCAGTTTGCTCTCTGTGAAAGCCTAAGAGAATGTTTTTCTCTCTAGGTGAGTCCCCTTAGGCATACTATACATCACCGATCCCTTTCCTCTATGGCCCCTAAATCTCCTTGAACAGAAAATTTGGGAAACCACAGAATTGTAGGATGTTACCGCACAGCTTCTCTTATGTCCTGAGTCCTCACTGATCTTGTAGGGCTAGGGCCAAAATATTGGCTATCCTGGTAGCCGTTCTTTTTTTTTGTAAGTTTTTGGTCTGCAAACTTAAGCTCTTAACCCTCCAGAAGAGAAGCTTAGTGATACTATTACTCTGTAACATAGGTACTTGAGTTTAATATCATGGTCTTTCTAAATATTAATACCTTAGACTTAACATGGAACTGGTATTTTTTTCCATCAATCATTGATATTCTGATAAATCCCTATAGAATGTAATTTAAAAATAAAACTGTTCCGCGGTCCCTCAAAAAAAAAAAAAAAAAAAAAAACTGTTACAGGGGCTGGGGAGATAGCTCTGTGGCACAAGTGCCTGTCTGGCGAGTGCAAGGTCGTGAGTTTGAACCCCAGTCCCACCAAAAAAAAAGTTACATTTTTTTTAACAAAGAAATTTTTAAATCTAATTATATAAAAATTGTAGCAGGTCAATCCTATGGCATTTTCCTTGTCTCATTTTCTTTTCAGTTACACTTTTTTGTTTTCTTTTAAAACAAACATTTACTTGAGAGTATAGCAATAATTGAAATTACATTAGAAGCAGTACACATCTAGAAGACCAGAATGAAAAGCATTCCAAGCACGGTTTTAGCTTTACATGTTGCTACTCTGAGTGTCAAAAACCTGTTGGAGATTCTTAGGACCACTGTCTAATTCATCCTATGAACAAAGACAACAAGCAGAAAAGTTAGGAGCCATGGCAGGGGCAAAACCATGCACTTATGTACACAGGATGGATTCTTTGAACTATATCCCATGCAGTCTGGTTTTGTTTATGAACTCTCTACTGACCACTATGTCTTTAAGATTTTTTAAAAATTCATTTTAATAAGAAAAAAATAAAATAGTAATGAAACAATTTCAAAGCAAGTTAGTAGGACAGATACAATAATTAATACACTGCACAATGTCGCCTTTGTAGTAGTTATTCAGAGTACAAGATGCAGACATGATATCTTATCTAAAACATTATTAGTACAAAACTTTCTTCTCAATGAATGAACTAAGAGAAAACAGCTGTATATCTATCCTAAGTATCTACAAGGCTTGCAAACCAAAAAATTAGATAGAACAATGGGTTAAAAGGATAGCCAATATTTTGGTCTTAGACTTTGAAGGTCAATGAGGACTCAGGATATAGGAGAACCACTGCTTTGACATTGTGTACCTAAGTGGTGCCCCAAATTTTCTGATCAAGAAGATTATGGGGCAAGTGATAGATGATGCATAGTGTCACTAAGGAGAGTCACGTACAGAGAAAAATTTCTCTCAGGCTTTCACAAACAGCAAATTGTTCAAGCAATATCTGTGACTCATTCAGATGGCTGACACTGACAAAAGTTCTACAGAACGAAGTATATGCTTTCAGGGTATATCCTGAGGGGATTTGACTGACCTTGCAAGACAGCAACAATTACATTTTTAGTTATATAGATCTTACTTTAAGATTTGCATATACATTTTCCTCCAGACAATTTAGTGTTTCTGTTTCAATGTTTAAATCTTTGATCTATTTTGACTGTACCTTTGTGCATGGTGATAGACATGAGTCTAGTTTAAGTGTCCAGCATGTGGAAAGCCAATTTTTCTAGCACCATGTATTAAAGAGAGTATCTTTCTTCCAGTGCTAATGTTTGTTCCCTTCATCAAAGATAAGTTGGCTGTATGTGTTTTCAGTTGTGTCTGCATCTTACAACCTGTTCCAGTGATCTTCAGGTCTGTCTCTATGCCAGTACCTTGCTGATTTTATCACAGTAGCTTTATAGTATATTTTCAGGTTAGCAATTGTTATACCTCCTATCTTTCTTTTGTTTCCCAGGATTGCTTTTGATATTCTATGTCTCTTCTGGTTACAACAAGATTGATTTTTATGTGATTAAAACAGCAACAATAGCCACTTTATCATGTGCTGATTAATTCCTTCCATGCTTGCCATTGGAGGTACCATTCTTCAACCCCATTTGTCTTGAGTAACCAAAAAAAAAAAAAAAAAACCTGATGAGATTAATGATAATTCACAAAGCAGCACTTTTAGACTTTAAAGTGTTTTAGAGTATAGGGATTCTTTTTTTTTTCAATCATATTCATTGGATGTTGCTCTGTGACAGATAGTGTTCTAGATGCTGGGAGAAATACAGACAACTAGGTAGATGAAGTTTAAGTCCAGGTTCTCATGGAGCTTGTACTCCAGAGAAGGTGAAAGTTTGTTGCCAAGAATATGAAATAAGTTTTCAAGGACTTGCTCTATCTTCTGAGTAATATACTCTTCAAAATATCATCCAATACTCATTTTCTGGAATAAGTGTTCCCAGGTCCCCTCACTAAACCCTGCCACCATAATGTGTGCACATCTCTATTATAGCACTGAAGCTCACAATAGTATGATAGTTACCAGTTTAGATACTTATCTCCTATGAAGCATGATACATAATGATAAATATTAAATATTTATCATATATTAGATATATATCATGTATGTGCATATCAGTATGTATATTATGTATATGTATCATATATCAAATAGATATATATTGTATATGTGTATATGAACATTTTGTCTTTGCAGTGCTTAGAGTCAAACTCAGGGCCTCATGCGTCTAGGCAAGTGCTGTACCAATGACCTACACATCCCCTCCTCTGTTAAATTGTTAGTTCCTTAAAGACAGGAGAAATGTCCCATTATCTTCCGGTATCTGTGTATAGTATGCACCTAATTAGTACTTGTGGTACTTAATATTTGCTTAATGAGTTAGTTAATGCATGGTGATAACACTGGTTTTCAAATCATGGACTACCAGTCCAGAATAGTAAAATAGGAAGTGATATTGAAGATCAAATCATCTAGTCTATTAGAATTATTATATAATCTAGCCTAAGCTATTTGGCTAGTTTCCCTTTACATATGAAGAACTGGAGCCTTATTTATGCATTATGTAACTTTAGGCAGAGAAAATCACACTGTGCTTTAGTTTTCTCAAGCAAAACTAGAAAAAAAGAGAATTTTAGAGCTTAAAAAATTCCTTCATCCAAGTACTTTATTTGATTGATGAATAAAGTGAGATCCAGAAAGATTAAGCAACATAGCTAAATTCCCATAGCACAAGAGCAGAACCAAGAGCAAGTTATATGACATCCATAATAGTTTTGCTTTTATAATCTTATGTTTTCTTGTTTTTTAAACCTTAGTGCTGTCACAGATTACTGTGAGGTTACAGGAAAAGAACAGATGTGGCAAAAGAAAAAAACAACAGAATAGTTATAGATACTGTGGTTAGAGTATAAATTAATTACAACTTCATAAAACTCTTTTGCATGATTTACTAAAAATATATATTTGCTATGACCTAGCAGTTCACTTCCTAAGAATAAACTCTAGATTTTCTTGAACCTATGCCTAAAGAGTCATGCGCAAAATTATTCAGGAAGGTTTCATTAATAATATTAACCAAGCCCAATATAGTACAACTCCAACATTTATTGCTGCAGAATAATGATGTCTGCCTGCTTATATTTTGGGGCTGAAAAGCGTAGAGAACATGAGGATCAATTCTATGAGGCAGCCAAGGATATACCATATAATGATCCTTTCCCTCATGCTGTTTTTGTTATTGCATAAAGTATTCTTTTTTCCATGGGAGGTCAATTGATTTAACAACTGTTAAGTGGAAGGGGAACCATTTTTGAGTATTTTCTATGGCAAAATTACTTAAGTGTAACCCAGTGATAAGAGGAAGTATCTTATCGATATTATTAGGAGTAGGTATGTTTAGAAATAAGAAATGTAGAAATGTTATTAGAACAATAGATCAGGGGCAATTTTCAAATACAGACATGATAGTTTTGGGAATGTGAGAGTATGTGTGTTGGAATTCAATGACTCCGCAGTTGAGGCTTGGACTGGTCACTTAAATAGTTGTGAGAATCAACATGTACCACTTAATGCCTTTATGCCACCACTTTTCTTTTATAACATGGGTGCTAGCATAGGGTGTATGCCATACTGTTCTTTTTTTATTGTCTTTTTGAGACAGGGTCTCACTATGCAGTTCAGGCTGGCCTTGAGCTCGCTTTTGTAGCCCAGGCTGGTCTCGAACTTGCACAGATCCTCCTGTCTCAGCTTCCCAAGTGCTGGGATTACAGGTGGGAGCCAGCACGCCTGGCTTTTTTTTGCAGAGGCTTTTTTTTGCCATACTGTCCTTAGAGAACTGAATTCAATACTTCCTATGTAGTACTTAGCATATGGCCTGGTACAAATGCACTCAAGAAACACGAATAATGGCATTTCATTATTTTGAGACTGGATTATAATTTCTTTGTAAATGTAATTTATGACTCATAACACATTACTGATTATCTTGAAGCTGATTTATAATGTAAGCATTCAGATATTGTAGTGGTCGACACATTGTGTCAACCTGGCTGTATCACGGAGGCGGTTCCACAACCTGGGCCGTGGGGGCCCTGCCCCTCAGAGCCAGGAAGGCCTACCTAGGGTGTGAAGGGGCCTACCCTAGTGACTAAGCACAAAAAAGGTCATATAAAGGGATTGAGAAAGCATTCTGAGTTCCCCTTCCCCAGAGGAACATCAGTCTTCGAAGTCAGCTTGAACTTCATCTCCTGGCTTCTATGGCAACCGCTTCGGCCTCCGACTTGGACCCTTCAACTTTCTGTCACAGATTTTTCAGCTTCCATCACAAATTCTTCAGTCTTATGCTACAGAACCACTGGCCAACTGATAGAGACTTGTATGGAATACCGCAGTGAGCTTTAGACCTTAGTACTGAATCCATCAGTTTTGGGTGTGCAGAAGCCCTCTGCACGCTTCATCCAACGCTGCAGCTGAAGGTCATAAGCCAGTCTTGTAATTTCTTATGTATTTGTACATCTTGTGTTATATCTGGTGTTATATCTGCTTCTCTAGTAAAACCCTGACTAATACAAATACAAAGTTCCTTAAGGGAAATATGCTTGTCTGAGTCTTAGCATATAGGACCTAACAAAGTAAGGCAGTACTTAGTCACAGCAAACAATCAAGCTAAGCTGCTAAATTTCAAGTATTTTTTTTTTATATTTAGGACAAGGTCTACAGTTCTATGACATCTCACCACACAAATCAGACTCATAGTGCTTCTCCTGTTTTCACTTCCCAAGAGCTAGGAGTACAGGTGCACACCATCCTGTCCAGTCTCAATCGAAGTTCTCAGCAGGTGGGCCTCACACTATATGTTAGGGACAGAATCCTGGCTGCTGTGCTCTGTCTGAGCAAGTGCTGTAGTCTGCTGAGCTATCAGGCTCCCCTTGGGTTTCAAGTATTTTTGACAATTTCCCATATTCAGGATATATATATATATATATATATATATATATATATATATATATATATCCTATCCCTTCTTTCTTTCCTCCCTCCCTCCTTCCCCTCTCTTTCTCTCTTTCTCAGGACCAACAAAGGTATTAAAAGACAGATTCTACTATGTGCAGCAAAAACTGTAAATGTTTTTCCATTATATTTCATTCCACTGAAAGTTATATATTTATCCATTAAACTGATTTCAAGATTCAGTAATTTGCTTCAAACTGTGTTAATAGTCTATGCTCTGGCACTCCCAAAACTATTGTACACATTTAATGCAATTCCAAAAGAAATACCATTAGCATACCTCAAAAACCTGAGACAACATTCCTAAAGTTCATTTGGAACCAGAAGAGACCTAGAATAGCAGAGGCAATCCTGTCTAACAAAAGCAAAGCAGAAAGCATCAAAAATCCATGACTGGAAATTATACTACAAAACTATTGTGATAAAATCAGTATGGTACTGGAAAAAATAATCATGAGGAACAAAAAAACAAAGTAGAAGATGCAGACACAACTACAAAAACACTCAGCCACCTTATCTTTGATGAAGGGGCCAAACATGCTCAGTGGGAGAAAGACAACTTCTTCAATAAATGGTGCTGGAAAACTGGCTCTCCACATGCTGAAGACTAAAACTAGACCCCTATCTATCACTGTGCACTAAACTAAAATCAAACTGGACCAAAGATCTAAGGATTAAAGTGGAAATGCTAAATCTACTGGAAGAGGAAATAGGTAGACTTCTTGAAGACATAGGGATAGGCAGAGATTATGAACAAAAACCAAATCGTATGGGAAATACATTACAGCATCAAAAACTGAAATCTGGGATCTCATCTTGCTAAAAAGTTTCTACACATCAAAGAAATCACCAACAGAGTGAAAAGAAAATCCATATATTGAGAAAAAAAATGTTAGCCCACTGTCCCGCAGCTTGTACCTTGAACATACAAAGATTTTTTTTTAAAAAACCCGATTCAGGACCCCCAATTTCAAAGAACCAATCCCAAAATGCGCATGTGAGATGAATACACACTGCTCAGAGGAAGAGACACAAATGGCAAACAAGTATGTGAAAAAATGTTAAACATCATTAATCACTGGAGAAATGCACGGAGATTCCATCTCGTTCCAGAAAGAATTGCTATCATCAATAAATAAGCCAATAAGAAATGCTGGAGGGGGCTGGGGAGAAAGGTCCATGGCACAAGCGCCTGCCTGGCAAGTGCAAGGTTGTGAGTTTGAACCCAGGTCGCACAAAAATTTATTTATTTAAATAGGTAAAGAAGAAATTAAATTATCATTATTTGCTGATGACATGATAATTTATTTGGAAGACCCCAAAAACTCCACCAACAAGCAACTAGAATTAATACACAAATTCAGTAGTATAGCAGGTTACAAAGTCAACACACAAAAGTCAGTGGCATTTCTCTACACAGGTAACAAACACACTGAGAGAGAAATTAGAGAAACAGTACCTTTTATGATAGCACCGAAGAAAATGAAATACTTAGGAATTACCCTAACTAAAGAAGTAAAAGAGGGGCCCGGTGGGATGGCTCAATGGTCTAAAGCACCTGCTTGGGAAAGCTTGGGTGGCTTCAGGGACCGTGGTTCGATCCCCGGCACCACATGCTGCGCCAGCTCTGACCTGGGGGCGGGCTGAGCCGGCCATAAAAATGAGTGAATAAACAAAGGTTCTGAAACAATAAAAAAAAAAAAAAGAAGTAAAAGAGCTTTTCAATGAAAAATACAGTACTCTGAAAAAGGAGATCCTAGAGGATTTCAGAAAATGGAATGATATTCCCTGCTACTAGACAAGAAGAACCAACATTGTGAAGATGGCCATACTCCCTAAATTGTTAGACAGATTTAATGCAATTCCTACCCAAATACCATCAACATACCTCACAGACCTGGAGAAGTCATTCACAAAATTTATTTGAAACCAAAAAAGACTCAGAATTGCAAAGACAATCCTGGGCAACAGAGGCAAGGCAGGAGGCATTACAATTCCTGATCTAAGATTATACTACAGATCTACTGTGATAAAATCAGCATGGTACTGGCAAAAAAAAAAAAAAAGAAAAGAAAACCAGACCTGAGGATCAGTGGAATAGATTAGAAGACGCAGAAGTAAATACAAACACACTCAACCACCTTATTTTTGACAAAGGGGCCAAACATATTTACTACAAGAAAGATAGCTTCTTTAACAAATGGTGCTGGAAAAACTGGCTCTGAACATGTCAAAAACTAAAACTTGACCCAGGTCTATCACCACGCACTAAACTAAAATCAAAATGGGTTAAAGATCTAAATATTCAAAGAGAAACCCTAAACCTCCTAGAGGAGAAAGTTGGAGGAAATCTTAGAGACATCGGGGTAGGCAAAGAGTTCATGGACAAGAATCAAAATGCACGTTTAATATGCGAAATAATCAACAAATGGGACCTCCTCCAGCTGAAAAGTTTTTTCATGTCAAAAGAAATTACCAACAGAGTGAAAAGACAACCCACAAATTTCAAAAAGATTTTAACTAATAAATATTCAGGCAAAGGTCTTCTATCTAGAATTTATAAAGAACTAAAAACCATTAGAGTCCCAAAATTCAAATATCCAATCCAGAAATGGACATCTGAGATGAACACACACTTCTCAGAGAAAGAAATTCAAGAAGCCTATCAATACATGAAGAAATGCTCCACATCACTAGCCATTCGTGAAATGCCAATCAAAACAACACTTAGATACCATCTCACCCCAGAAAGAATGGCTACTATAAAGAAGTCAACCGGGGCCCGGTGGGATGGCTCAGTGGTCTAAAGCACCTGCTTGGGACAGCTTGGGCGGCTTCAGGGATCGTGGTTCTATCCCCGGCACCACATGATGCGCCAGCCCTGCCCTCGGGACTGGCTGAGCTGGCCATAAAAATGAGTGAATAAAGAAATAAAGGTTCTGAAACAAGAAAAAAAAAATAAATAAAATTTAAAAAAAAAGAAGTCAACCAACAGTAAATGTTGGAGAGGCTGTGGGGGAAAAGGAATGCTTCTCCACTGCTGGTGGGAATGCAGACTGGTGCAACCATTATGGAAAGCAGTGTGGAGGATCCTTAAAAAACTAGAGCTGAAAATCGCATTCAACCCAGCTATCCCCCTACTGGGAATTTTCCCAGAAGAACTGAAAACATCATATCATAGTGATATCTGTGTACCTATGTTTATAGCAGCACAATTTGTGATAGCTAAATCCTGGAAACAACCAAAATGCCCATCATCTGAAGATTGGTTGAAAAAGATATGGTATTGTCAAAAAATGGAATACTATTCAGCTATAAGGAATGATAAACTAGAAGGCTTCATATATAAATGGATGTATCTTGAACATAGACTCATTAGTGAAATAAGCCACATCTACATATGCAAATATCATATAGTCTCCCTAGTTTAAGGACTCAAAAGAAGAAATAAATAAATAAATTTTGGGTGGCACCAGGAATCAATCTCAGGGCCTTGCATTTTCTGCAGTCTCAGCCCATATATATATATATATATATATATATATATATATATATATATATATATATATATGAAGAGTGACTTAAATTTAAAATCCAATTGGAAGAGATAAAAAAATTAATGTTTATTGAAAGTGTTAGTGTTTGTTTGATCAGTCTTAAATACCTATGTCTGTTGATCTATACTGATTTGATGTTGAAAATATGTAATGCAATCATTGTTAAATTTTTCTTCTCTTGAAATTCTGTACTATATGTACCCATGTCATTGTTTTTTTTTTCTGCTATTTTTACCCTTAAAAACATAATAAACAGGGGCCCGGCAGGATGGCTCAGTGGTCTAAAGCGCCTGCTTAGGAAGGCTTGGGCGACTACAGGGACCGGGGTTTGATCCCCGGCACCACATGCTGCGCCAGCCCTGCCCTCAGGGCAGGCTGAGCTGGCCATAAAAATAAAGAAACAAACAAACAAAAGTTCTGAAACAAGAAAAAAATAAAATGAAAAAAAATTTTAAAAACCATAATAAACAAATTAAAAAAGAAATAGAAATGCTGAAGGGGCTATGGGGAAAAATGAACCCTTCTCCACTATTTGTGGGAGTGTAGAACAGTGCAACCACTGTGAAATCTAGGATTAGAGATCCCATTATACCTAGCTATTTCCTTTCCAGAAGAATTGAAAATATCATACCATGGTGACAAATGTTCACACATGTTTATAGCAACACAATTTTTAATAGTTAAACCTTAGAAACAACCCAAAAGCCCATCAAATGAAGACTGGATAAAATGAAGTGGTCTTTTTTATATAATACTACTAACATATCAATTTTTTATGTAATACTACTCAGGTTTAAAGAACATACACTAGAGGCTTTTATAGGTAAATGGATACAACTTGTGACCATACTCATATGTCATATGTGACATAAATTAGACTCAAATGTATAAATATATAGTCTTCCTAGTATAAAAAACTGGAAGGGTAAATAAGGTACAAAAAAGTAAAATAGATATCATGAAGGGCAAATAAATTCTAAAAAGGAAAGATAACTAGGATGGGAGAAAGGAGAAAGGAAGACATATATATATATACATATATACATATATATATATATATGTATATATATAATATATATATGTATATATATTATATATATATATATATATTCAAGATAGCTAAAATATTGTAGCATTATTTATTAGTTCATTGCAAGGAACAGTTAGGGCTCTTATTCGAATATTTGCATGTCTGTATCTGGTAATATGTGCAACTACTTTGATGATTACAATATGCAATATAATATGAAACATAATAAGCACTGTTAATTTCTTATATTGTTTTGAAATTCTGTGTCATCTTTGTTTTTCTCTTCAAACAAATTTAACAATTAGAATGTAAGCACCCGTGGACTGAGCCATGAAGTAGGCCTGGGTCTTCCTATAAAGATGTTAGGTGGTCGTTAATGAGAAGTGCATGCGAATGCTCTGCAAGGGCAAATGACTACTACATTCTTGACCCTTCGGGACTGACTGATAGTAGAGACAGAAAAATGCTTGGGATAGGAAAGAGAGCGCTTTTATTTAGAAGTGCTGAACTTTGAAGGTCAAAGCATCTGACATCAAGCTGGGGCAGACCAGCTCTGCTATCTACAATCAATAAAAGACCAAAAATAACCTAGCATTAAGAATCAATTTCTTAGAATTGAGACTGTCAGGACGGAAAGCAAGGTGGGCATGAGTTTTCTCTCTTGGTGCCCTTGACTTAAGAACATTTTCCTGGTACATGGCAGTGACCTGGTCTTTATTTGCTGGAGACCAGTAGGATAGTAGGAGGCTAGTAAGATGCTCATTTTCCACAGCCAGGAGGAGTGAAATATGAAGTGAGGCAATTTTTTGCAAGCTGAAGGCACTCAGTACCAGTGGTAGATCTTTAAGAAATGAGGACACTTACAGTTGTGACACCAGCACAGTCTTGTAATCCCCAGTTACTTGGTGGGCTGAAGTAAGAGGGCCACAATTTGCAGGCGAATCAGGACTATTTAGTGAGACTCATCTTAAAGTGAAAACCAGGGGCCCAGCGGGATGGCTCAGTGGTCTAAAGCATCTGCTTGGGAAAGCTGGGACAGCTTCAGGGACCGCGGTTTGATCCCCGGCACCACATGCTGCGCGAGCCCTGCCCTTGGGGCGGACTGAGCTGGCCATAAAAATTAGTGACTAAACAAACAAAGGTTCTGAAACAAGAAAAAATAAATAAATAAATAAATAAATTTTAAAAAGTGAAAACCAGTTTGTCAGTGTAGCTCAGTATAGTCACCTGGGGTTCCATTGCCAAATAAAGACAGTTTTATTTCCTCCTTTTTTCCATAGACTTTAGTTTTCTAGGGAACAGTGATGAACACATGAAATCTTAACTACTGAGAGACTGAGTGGAGCAGGAGGATCACAAGTTCCTGCCTAGCCTGAACACTATAGTAATTTAGTGAGACCTGTCTCAAAATGAAATATGAAAAGGGGCTGGGAAATGTGACTCAGTGGGGAAGTGATTGCTGAGTTGGTACAAGTCCTGTGTTCACTCACCAGCATTGCAAAAAACAAGTAAGAAACAATAGTAAAAGATGGAAGGGGTTGAGGAGTTAGCTCAGCAGTCTAAGCATCTCCCTGGCAAGTGCTGGGATTCGATCCCTGGTATCCCATACCCTGCAGGTCACCAAAACCGGCTGTGGTGGTGCATGCCTGTAATCCTAGAGCTGGGGAGGCTGAGACAGGAGGATCACTATGAGCCTGAGCTGTGTAGCAAGACCCTGTACTAAATAAATAAATAAATAAATAAATAAATAAATAAATAAATAAATAAATAAATGAATGAATGAATGGATAGATAGATAGATAGATAGATAGATAAATAAATATATAAATAAATAAATAAATTTTAAAAATTGTAGACAATCACTTCAATCCAGGAAGCTGAAGGCTGAGAAAGAAGGATTAAAAGTTCCAGGCTCAGGGCTGGGGAGATAGCTCAGTAGAATAAGTGCTTGAATGGCTAGCCCAAGGGCCTGAGTTCAATCCCTGGTTCTGAAAAAAAAAAAATTCCAGGCCCACCTGGGCACTTTAGCAAAAACCTGTTGGAAGATTTAAAAAAAAAAAAAAAGAGCATGGAGAAATATCTCAGTGGTAAACATTTACTGAGTATGCATAAGCCACTTGATTTATTCTCCAGTATTGCAAACAAAAAACAAAGCAAAACAACAAAATCCTTGCTGCTATTTCATGTTACAATTAAGACAGGTTACAGCAAGATTGCTTTGGCTTTTATGTATGTATGCTTTCATTGTTTAGTGGAATTATTGGCATACAGAAAATGATTTTCTGGGGCTGGGGAGATAGCTCCATGGCACAACTGCCTGCCTGGCAAGAGGAAGGTTGTAAGTTCAAACCTTGGTCCTGCAAAAAAAAAAAAGGTTTTTCTTGTATGTAATGCACACTCATTATATAAAGTGTTTTGGGGAGACAAAAGATCAGTTATGGTCACATCACATTACATTAAATAGTGCTACATAGAAAGCCAAAACTAGGCATGGTGAAGCATGCCTGTAATTCCAGCACTGCAGAGACTGAGGCAGGAGGATTGCCTTGAATTTGAGACCAGTCTGGGATACATAGTGAGTTCAAGGTCAGCCTGTACCACACAGCCAGAACCTTTCTCAAACATAAATAAATAAATAAATAAATAAATAAATAAATAAATACAAAAGCAAAATTCAAATTTTATTCTATGATTTATTTTAAAATGTACAATTAAATGTTGCTCAACACATTTGTCCCTACTGTGAACATTACAATTTATTCTTCCCATCTAATTGTGCTCCTTTATCTGTTCACCTCTTCTCTCTGTTCACTCCCTGTTCTTGACCCTTCCTAGCCTGTGGAAACTATAACTTGGCTCTCTCCTTTAGGGAGATGAACTTTTTTTTTCTTTTCTTTTTCTTTTTTTAATTTTTATTTAATATTTTATTGTATAAATTTAACAATGTTTATATTACATATTTTCATCGTCAGATCAGTTTAAATTCATACATATAGGTGTATAAGATTGATCAAACAATTAAACATTCACACATTCAATCAACATTACTTTTTTTTTCTTTTCCCCTTTCTTATTTTAAAAGTTGACACATTGCATATTGTCCTCACAATAGTTTTACAGAGCACAGTGTGTGGGCATGACCCACCACCCTATTGATGTTGCTAAGTAGAAAAAAAAAAAAGGAAAGAAAAAAAAGAAGAAAGGAAAAAAAATTCTTCTCTTTGGACTAAGAGGAAGCAGATTCATACACAGTCAAATGTTCTGCAATTGCACTGGGCCACCAAGGAGATGAACTTTTCTTAGCTTCCACATATAGGTGAGAACATGTGTTTATTTGTCTTTTTACACTTGATTTATTTCATTTAATATAATATAACTGAGTTTAATCCATAGTAATATAATTTATAGGATTTGATTTTGGAGGCTGAAAAAAAATATATATATTCTTTACTCATCTGTTTGATTCCACTTCTCAGTTATTCTGAATACTGCTATACTAAACACTAAAATGCACACATCCATACAGCATACAGATTTTTTTTTTCCTTTGGATATATGCCTAGTAGTTTGATAGCTGGATCATATGGTAGTCCTATGTTTTCTATAATGATTGCAATAATTTTACATTCCTATTAACATTGAATGAGAGGTTTTCTGTACATCTTCATATTTATTTGTCTTTTTGATGATCAAGAGATGATTAATAATACAGTAGTCCTAAAATTTAAACACATATTACAGTGAAAGTCAATGCCATTAATTCCTCTCAAAATACTCTCACTTTGGATACACAACATGTTTCTTGACACTTTATTTATGTATTTGTTGCAGGGTCTCACTACACAGCTCAGGCTCGTAGTGATCCTCCTGTTTCTGCCTCGTAAGTGCTGGGATTGCAGCTATGCAACACCATACTTGGTGGCCCCAGCACAGCATGTGTGACTGGGGATCCAACCTCAATTCTTTTTTTTTTTTTTTGCCTTTTTGAGACAGAGTCTCGCTATGCAGTAGAGGCTGGTCCTGAGCTCACTTTTGTAGCCCAGGCTGGTCTCGAACTCTCACCGATCCTCCTGCCTCAGCCTCCCGAGTGCTGGGATTACAGGCGTGAGCCACCACGCCCGGCCCAACCTCAATTCTTGCACTTGCCAGGCAGGAATTTAGAGCACTGAGCTATCTTTCCAGTACTTTCTGAAGCAATTCTAAAAGTCCTTTTCCATGAATGTCTTTATGTAGTGTAATAAAAAATACGCAGTGAATTACAGCTGTCCAGTGCCATCCAGAAGAAAAGCAGGCTAGTGAAAACGTGACAGTGTATCCTCATTCACCTTATTTGCCAAATCTAGTACTGTATATTTTCTAGTGCTTCCCCAATGTTAAAATTATAGTGTAAGGTAAACATTTGAATTGATGTAGGACATTGAGACAGCCACAACAGCACAACTAAAAGACAATGAAAGAGAACTTTCATGGTGGGCATGGTGGTGCACGCTTGTAATAAGGACGTTGACGCAGAAGGATCATGGAGAGTTTGAGTCCAGTTTTGAATACAAAGTGAGTTTAAGGCCAACTCATGTAGGAAGCACCTGTCTCAAAAAGACAAAAAACAAACAACCCAGAGAGAACTTCCATATCTACTTCAGAAAATGGCAAGAAAATGGCAAGAAAATGGCAACTTATGCTAATACAACATAAGTGTGTTAGCAGTGAATGGGCACATATTGAGAGGGATTATTGGTAATGTCTTTTACTGTAACCATTTTTTAAAAATGAAACATTCGCTATTGTGTTTCTGTTTGTTTGTTTTTCGGGACCAGGGTTCAAACTCATGACCTTGCACTTGTCAGGCAGGCACTTGTGCCATGGAGCTATCTCCCCAGCCCCTCCTTTTTTTGTTTGCTTGAACATTCACTGTTTTTGCAGTTTTGCCTCATAACTATTCTGGCAAGAATGAGATAATATCTCATTGTAGATGTTATTTGCATTTCTGTGATATCTAGTGATAGCATTTATATATATACACTGGTGCTCATTTGTATGTCACCTTTTGAGAAAGGTCTGTTTTGATAATTTTCTGTATTTTTCATTATACTAATTGTTTTTTCACTACTAACTTGGACTTCTTTCTTTCTTTCTTTCTTTCTTTCTTTCTTTCTTTCTGTCCTGGGAACTGAACTCAAGACTTTGAGCTTGCCAGTCAGGTGTTGTGCCACTGAGCTATATCCCAAGCCTTGAATTACTTCTTTATCATACATATTAATCCCTTATTGGATGAAGCATTTGGAAATGTTTTCTCCTATTCTGTAGCTTTTCTTTGAAACCTGTTGATTGGTTTCTGTGCAGAAGCCTTTTAGTCTGATGCAATCCCATTTTAGTTTGCTTTTGTTGCCTGTGCTTTTGAGGTCATATCCAAAATACTGTCCAGATAAACTTCCCAAAGTGTTTCCCTTGTGATTCTCTCTAGTAGTTTCAATTTGGGATCTTATATTCAAGCCAAACAATTTTGAGTTAATTTTTATAACTGATAGGATATAGATAGAGATCTAGTTTCATTCTTTCCTGTGTGAATTTCCAGTTATCACAACACCAGTGACAACCACCTTTCTTTAATGTATACTCTTGGTATCTTTATCCAACATAAGTTGACTATAAATAGGTATATTCAGTTCTGGGGCCTTTATTGTGTTAGATTAGCCTAGCTATCCATCTTTGTGCCAGTGTTACGTAGTTTTGGTTACTATAGTATTATATAGTATGTTTCCTGTAAAATTTGAAATAAGAAAAAGATGCCCAATCTTACCATTCTTATTTAACATAGTACTGGTATGCTTAACCCAAGTAATTATGCAAAAGGAAGAAATAATTTTCAATCTTTTCTCTCCTTACCTGATGTTAAAAGGTCCATTTTCTACTTTTTTCTTTTCTTTTTTTTTGGGGGGGGCATATGTAGTAATAGCAGCAAGATTTAACTTGGGCAACTTTGATTCCTAAAGAGAAAAGAGCAAAGCATGTGAGTAAATATTGAAGTGTTCACCTCAAAAAAATAAAGAAATAAGATACACTTAAATGGTAAATAAGGAAGTAAAAATATTTCTATTTTCAGATGGAATGATTATATATATATGTGTGTGTTTGTATAAATACATATATATATATATATATATAAATGATTCCAACAAAAATTGTTAGAGCTGAAATATTCAGTAAATTTGTAGGATATAAGATAAACATAAAAAAAGTTTGTAGCATTTCTTTACAAAAAATGAGCTTGTTAAAGTAAAGCAATGTACAAATAAATTTAACCAAAAAAATAGAAGCACTCTACAATGAAAACTGTAAAGCACTGATCAAAAAATTTAAAAGACACATAAATAAATGTAGGCACTGTATGTTCATGGATTAGAAGAATGAGTATTGTTAAAATAGTTATATTATTTGGAGCACTCTACAGAGTCAACGCACTTTATTAAAATAATGGTGACATTCTTCATAGAAAACTAGAGCTAGAGGTAGAGATAGAGATGGTAGAGATAGAGAGATAGACAAGCATTTCTCAAAGGCCTATGTGTTAAAAGCTTAGTTTCTGCCTCATTGTGTGTTTGGTAGGTGATGGGTTCTTAAAAGTGGAACTTGACAGGGAGAAGTTAGTTATGGAGCCATAGCCTTAGAGAGGACATGGGGACCTCAATCTCTTGCTTTCTCTTTTGCTTTCCTGTTGACCTGAGGTGAGTCCCTTCTGCTGCCATGCAAGACCAAGGGGCTGAGTCCAGTTTTTGTTCTTTTGAAATTATTTTCTCTACGCTGTTCTCTGGAAAAATCTTAATATAATTGTCTAATATGGAATTTACCTGAATTCTACTTTACCAGAAGTTATTGCTTGCTGGGGCCGGGCAGGATGGCTCAGTGGCCTAAAGCACCTGCTTAGGAAAGCTTGGGTGGCTGCAGGGACCGCGGTTCGATCCGTAGCACCACATGCTGTGCCAGCCCTGCCCTCAGGGCAGGCGAGCCGGCCATAAAATAAATAAGTAAACAAATAAAAGTTCTGAAACAAGAAAAAAAATGGAAAAAAAATGAAGTTATCGCTTGCTTATGTTGTACTTTTCTTCCGATGGACTTCATTAACAATTTTATCTTCTCTCACTCTTAACTCTGTCACAAAGATAACAAAAAATAGCAGAGCTGAGAAACTTTATACAAACTACATTTTATTTTTTTTTTATTTTTATTTATTTATTTTTTTTTGTCTTTTGGAGACAGGGTCTCGCTATGCAGTTGAGGCTGGTCCTGAGCTCACTTTTGTAGCCCAGGCTGGTCTCGAACTCGCATCAATCCTCCTGCCTCAGCCTCCCAAGTGCTGGGATTACAGGCGTGAGCCACCACGCCCGGCTACAAACTACATTTTATAAACATCTACTTTCATGACCCACTTGCTTTTCGTATTAAAACTTGACCACAATCATAACGCTATGTATGGAAAAGTATTGACTTGATAATGAAACGCTGAACCCTGAAAGTTATTGAAAGACCTTATGGATATATTTTTACTGATTTTAGTTATGAAAGCTCTTTCAAGCCGGGCGTGGTGGCGCATGCCTGTAATCCCAGCACTCGGGAGGCTGAGGCAGGAGGATTGGTGCAAGTTCGAGACCACCCTGGGCTGCAAAAGTGAGCTCGAGGCTAGCTGGAACTACATAGTAAGACCCTGTCTCAAAAAGACAAAAAAAAAAAAAAAGAAAAAGAAAGCTCAGGGGTGCGGGCTAAAGAAATATAAGTGCTAGTCTCAAAATTGAACTACCAGATTACAGGCACACACCACCACGCCCAGTCTAGTCGCCCTTTCAACTTGTCAGGGGGCAGGGCCGGCACATCACAAACAGAGTGAACCCAGGCCGCTGCACTCTGTCTAAGCAGGTAAGCTGCTGAATATTGAAACTTCCTTTTCCTTGAAAGGCATTTAAGTCTTACTTTTGGTTAGTGGTTAGCTTTCTTGCTGGCTGAAAGCCAATGACTTTCCTAAACCTGTTTTCTCCAATTTCCTGTATTTTTCCTTCCCTTGAGGTCTTGTTTGCTCTCTCTAGCTCTTTATATTTTATTAAGTTGTTTTCTAAATGTTCAAACTTCTTCTGTACAGTATTTATTTTTCCTCATTACAAATAATATACTAATAAAATTATTGCTTTATTGTGAAATTAATGTCATTCTTTAAAAACTAGTTCTTTAAAAATATCCCTGTTTCATTTTTCTCTAATATATGAATAGTATATGGCAGTGGTGGTAAACCTATGGCATAGTGGGCTGTTTGTATCACTGAAAGATCTAAGAAATTTTCTATCACTGTTGTACAGGATTCCTACATATATAGGCAACACCTACAATTTTTTTTTTTTTTTTTTTTTTTTTTTTTTTTTTTTTTTTTTGGCTAGCTCAGGCTGCCTTAAGGTTGGGTCTGGAGATCGAACCACTGTCCCTGGTGCCTGACTGGGATTGCCCACACAGGCTCTTGAACCACTGAGCAAACCCGAAATCCCCCACAACACCTAAATTTGTGCTTGAGGATAGGCTCAAGAAATACTTCTTCCAGTACTTGGGAGGCTGAGGCAGGAGAATTGGTGCAAGTTCAAGACCAGCTGGGCTACAAAAGTGAGCTCAAGGCCAGCCTGAACTGCACAGCGAGACTCTGTCTCAAAAACATGAAAAGAAAAAAAAAGAACTTCTTTTAAAAAAATTTTTAAAAACTTCATTTATTTATATTATGGCCAGCTCAGCCTGCTCTGGGGGTGGGCTGGCCCAGCATGTGGTTCCATGGATCGAATTGCAGTCCCTGTGGTTATCTAAGCTTGCCTAAGCAGGCACTTTAGAACACTGAACTATCTCACTAGCCCCAGAAAAACTTCTTTAATTAATTTTGGTAGTAAAACCTAATCACTAACATACTATGTGAGAATTGTTTGGCTTTGTTTTCATCATATTGCTTGTGCCAGGGATAGAGCTTATGGTCTTCCTCATGCTACCCAAGTGCCTGACCACCAAACTATGTCCTCAGCCCCACATATTGTTCCGCTGTGACAGACAACACTGTACCATTCCTCTTTTGCCAATTTTAGTCCTCTCAAAGCCATATGCGGGCCCGGCGGGATAGCTCAGTGGTCTAAAGCGCCTGCTTGGGAAAGCTTGGGCAGCTGAAGGGACCACGGTTCCATCCCCGGCACCACATGCTGCGCTAGCCCTGCCCTTGGGGCTGAGCCGGCCATAAAAATGAGTGAATAAACAAACAAAGGTTCTGAAACAAGAAAAAATAAATAAATAAATAAAATTTTTTAAAAAGCCATATGCAATGGATTTTGGTGATTTAGCTCTCAATGAAGACACTTCGGAAAAATACACTGTGTAATTGAAAATTATGCTACTTATTTAAATTTGAAATATTTATTACTGTAAAAGACACATTGTCATTGACTCCCTTCACCATATTTCCTTTCACTTTAATCGTGGATCCCATTATTGTACCCACCTTCTGAAGCAGTTCTGAAAGTCTTCTGGCTGCCTCAGTGTTCTGAATCAATTCAAAGCATTTACTTTTACCTTTTAGGGTCATTTTTCTTGTCTTTTTGAGACAGGGTCTTGCTATGCAGTTGAGGCTGGTCCTGAGCTCACTTTTGTAACCCAGGCTGGTCTCAAACTCGCACCAATCCTCCTGCCTCAGCCTCTCGAGTGCTGGGATTATAGGTGTGCGCCACCACGCCCGGGGCTTCAGGGTCATTTTGACTTTGGAGAAGAGCCAGAAATTTCACAGTACTAGAGGCTATGAATAAAGTGAATGAGGAAACCCTGTAATGTTTTTACAAGGATGGTCACTGGCACCAACAGGCACCATTCTGTTCGATCACACCTTGAGTACAAGACATGAATCATAATGTTCTGTGGGGCTGGGGTGTGGTGGCGCATACCTGTAATCCCAGCACTTGGGAAGCTGAGGCAGGAGGATCAGTGCAAGTTGAGACCAGCCTGGGCTACGAAAGTCAGCTCAAGGCCAGCCTGAACTGCATAGCGAGACCCTGTCTCAAAAACACAATCAATCAATCAATAATGGCTTATGGGAGAGGTACCAGGATGTAAGGACCCAAATGGGAAGGGTTTTTTTTTTTGTCATTTTGAGAGACTCTCACTGTGCAGAGCAGGCTGACCTTGAGCTCCAGGATGGTCTGGGACTTACAATAATTCTCCTGTCTCAGCTTCCCGAGTGATGAAATTATAGGGATGCACCACCATACCCCGCCTTGAGAGGACTTTTTAACTGAATGCCATCTTATAATAATATAGTTTTGAACCTTGTGGAATTTTTAATTATTCAAAAATTAGATTAAAGAAAAAAATGAAAAATGTGTGGAAGAGATGGCTTTATGAATTTGTTCCTTAGAAAGAGCCACTAAGTTAATACAGATGCAGTCCTTGGAAATTGCATTGAGGTCCAGAAAATGTATTTGGATACCTGTACAGGATTAAGTAATATTAATAACTTTGGGATAGTTTTGAAATTTGCATTACTGATATCTTGGCAATCTATCACTTTAAATTGTCTTGAGTAACTTGAAACAGGTCAAATCATTTTACAAGTATAACATAATGTAGATATGATAATTCACACATTTTGTTAGGTATTTAAGTTCATTATAATTGGATTCTATTTAAGGTGATGGTGTACACCTCAGCTCACTCACCTCATCCAGGGATCAAGAGCACACTTAGATGCTTAGGATGTTTTATTGAATTTCTAGTTTGGACAAATAAAATGGAATTTATGTCTGTGCCTGCCTCACTTATCTCCTCATAGTGAATGAGCTTTGATGTTCTCACTGCTTTGTGAGCTAGCAGTTTGTGCTGAGTGTAGCTGGCTTGTCTGTTTATCCTTCACTTGATGGTACTCCTCTGGCTGTGCTTATTTTTACGTGTCGTGGTGGGTGCCTTGGCAGGGGCGATAGACACAACTGAACGGGTGTCATTCACAGTACAGTAAGGTAAGGGGACATTTGTTTCTTCATATGATTCTAGGCTTTGCTAACAAGGGAAATCAAGCTGTAATGCATGTTTTTCAAGCCTCTGCTTTTGACATCCTTGCATTTTCTCATTTTCCTTTGGCCAAAGCAAACCACCAAATCAGTGTAGAAGGCCATTTTCAGAATGAGCATGGTGAGGACTAGGTGCATGGAGGTAAGGAGCTCAGCAAAGTGTGTGTCAGTGGCAAACAGCAGTACATTAGGAATTTTTATAAATTTTAAAAGTTCCACTTATTTTTGCAAAAGTTTCAGTTATTATACCAGATCTATGAGTATAACTACTATTTTTGCAAAGCATTGCTAAAGGATCAATTCAATTAATGACTAGGAAATTCTCTCTAAAAACCAGTGATACATGTTACTTTCATGACCTAATTTCAATTTTTAGTACTAGTTAATGTCACTGAAAATACTAAAATCAATTATATCATGCTATCTTGATGCACATCTTATGGTTTCTTTTTTAAAATTAAAAAATATTTATTTATTTGGTACAGGATATTGCTATGTAGGTTGGACTCACAACGATCCTCCTCTCTCAGCCTCTTGAGCCCTGGTATTACAGGCCTGTGACACCACACCCGGTTTTGGTAGCCAGCACAGAGTGCCCAAAACCTTGGAGCCTGCGTGGCATGTGGTACCAGCGACTGAACCCGGCTCCTATTGCTTGCCAGGCAGATGCTCAGAGCGCTGAGTGGCTCCCCAGCCCACTTCCCATGGTTTCTTTTTTTTTATTTTTAATTTTTGTTTTATTTTTTTTCTTGTTTCAGAACTTTTGCTTGTTTGTCTATTTTTATGGCCGGCTCAGCCTGCCCTGAAGGCAGGGATGGCGCAGCATGTGGTGCCAGGGATCAAACTGCGGTCCCTGCAGCCTCCTGCAGGCGCTTTTGCACCACTGAGCCATCCTGCAGGGCCCTTCCCATTGTTTCTTATTGCAATTAGAATAACTATTGATATTCCTTCACACGATTCACAGACTCTACATTGTTTTCTTTTTAAAACTACCTTTAGGGCATCACACCCATAATGCCCTCTCACTCTGCCTATAATTCACTATCCTTAAGCTGTGATGATTGTTTTTTCCATTTTTCTAATGCATTGCATTCTTTCATAGTTTTTCACTTGCTGTTCCAAATCTAAACTGCTTTTACCTAGAAGTTTTCCTTGGAAGTCTTCTTGCTATTGGGAATGCGGTTTAAATTTTATTTCTTAAGAACAACCTGTTCTAAAAAAAAAAAAAAAAAAGAACAACCTGTTCTGATGTTCTGAGCATTCCTTAAGAAATAGCACCTCTCATTTTAGATCATGATATTGTTCATTATGAACCATCTCCCTCCTTTCCTAGAATAAAATTATTATTCTAGTTACACTTCTTTATGTTTACTATAAAATAGGACTACCAGAAAATTACATATTGGTAATATTGGTGGCTCATGTTATATTTCTTTTGGTTGGTGTTGCTCTCAGTTTCTATTTTGTATATGTGAACAAAGGTTGAGGACAGTTAGATAAATTAACATATGTGGTGGTTTTTATTGAACATTCAATAGTAATCAGTACTGGTTAGGGAATGTGTGACATTTGATTTAATTAGTTATTGGAGAAGATCAAGGTCCAAAGGTACTACAGAGACTTTGTTAGTGATAGGAAAATGGAAGCAAAACTGAATCAAATGCTGTTTAGGTCTCACCTAATAATGAGAAGCAGTTCCCTGACAATTCCATCTTCATAAAGATAGAACTATTTCCTTCAGACAGTCCCTGCTGCTTATCTTCCTCCTGAAATCTCAAGGCAAGTGTACAAGAATGAAATAGAGCCAGGCGTGGTGGCGCACACCTGTAATCCCAGCACTTGGGAGGCTGAGGCAGGAGGATCCGTGCAAGTTCCAGAGCAGCCTGAGCTAGAAAAATGAGCTCCAAGCCAGCCTGAACTGCATAGTGAGACCCTGTCTCAAAAAGACAAAAAAA